>VXBJ01001528.1:447953-463447 GCA_013400055.1 Nycticryphes semicollaris | reverse complement strand
CCCCCCCCCCCCGGCAATAATTTCCACAAATAGAAGCACTCAACCTTTAATTTACAGGTGATGCAGTTACAAATAAAACTGAGATACATGCTTGTTTTCAAATATTTCTTACTTTCCAAGTAAAGATTAGTTTCAGTAATTGCTAGACTAGTCTATATTGCTGCCAA
This sequence comes from Nycticryphes semicollaris, assembly GCA_013400055.1. Classification (NCBI taxonomy): domain Eukaryota; kingdom Metazoa; phylum Chordata; class Aves; order Charadriiformes; family Rostratulidae; genus Nycticryphes; species Nycticryphes semicollaris. The sequence goes on along the minus strand of VXBJ01001528.1, from coordinate 463,280 downwards.
GCTAATCAGCTCTGTTTCCATGCATACAGCAGCTGATAACTGCTTTGTATGTACACAAAGAGACTCTGATCCAAACAGTTCTTCAACATACAAGGATACGTCCAAGACTCACTAGTGTTACATCAAACAATCTCAACTGTAGCCCACAGAATGAAGTATTAATTTATATCCTGCCTCCTATTGCTAATAAAGATCGGGCATATCCCCGAAAGCACTTCCCAGTTGGGATTGATGTATTGGCACACCTTTAGAAAGTAACTTTTTAAACCAGAGCAAATCTCAGTTCAAACTGCACAAGATTACAGGTTTAATTTCAACATTTTGCATTCATTTTACAGGTGATGTGAAAGCCAAAAGTTCTTGTCAGGCTGAGACAAGGGACAAACCAAATTCAAAGTAATAACAAGTAAAACAAAAGCCAGAGACATTCAATGAATTAAATTGATTAACTGAAGATTAACTGAATTAATTAATTGACCAAAAAAAAAACGTACAGTGAGAAGAGGAATAACAAATTTGTACTGTTTTGCTGAATCTGCTTTTTGCTTGACAAAGATATGAAAAATCTAGGAATTGTTGCTCTTCTAATAATTTCCACAATAAAATCTCAGCGCGAAACCACTAAATAATTCAGAATTCAAAACCAGAACGTATTTGGAATACTGATTCACTAAGGCTTGTGAAAATGACATCAGAAAATGGATACAAAGAAACAGAACCTCAAAAAATTAGTCTGGAACAAAGGCCAAGTGGTCTCCTTATCCATGCTCCTTCCCCAGGGAAGGATCACTAATTTGCCAGCATCCCGTACCAAGCCACCGTAGGTAGGTTGTAGCTGGTCCAGACTTTTACAGTATTTCAGGCAACAACAACGGTGAGGATGCATTTGAACTTGCAACAAAAGGCAAGGATGAAGTGGCCCAGGGTCAGAGTGACCATGGTGCCAGCAGCACGGACCATTTCTGGCATTAGACTGCTTTAGTGCAAGAGACCCCACAGACCCCAGGCAGCCTGTCCAGGGCGTAACTCCTGCAACAGAGGTTCTCCTCCAAACTAATCCCTCTTCTTGGGAAAATCATAAGTTCTCCACTGGGACAGGAAAGTAGTAATACACTTAAGACTGCAGTTAACTTTGCCTCAAGATCTATTTGGTTCCAGTTTTGCCATCTCTAGGATGTAGATTAAGAGACAAAGAGAGTAAGAGACAGCTGGGAAAAAAAAAAAAAGTATTTCTTAACTATTCTTTGTTGTTTTCTGAGAACACAGGCTGATGATGCAGAAAAAAACCCATCATAGCAGACTATCCTGGGATCCCTCCTTATTCTTCTTCCCTCCTTGGGGAATCAAAGTTTTTATACATTATTTGCTCTTTATCTGGTCAAGATCTTTGTCCAAATGTGATGTCCAAACTCTGGAACAATATTACATGGGATGCTTCATCAATGCTGAGGAGAGTTGAATCACTGTTATGCACCATCCACTCAGTTCTTTCTTTTACCTATCCGTGCAATTAATTTTCTGACCAAAATGCTCTACTTTGCACCTATTTCCTATTTACCACACTACTTTCTTCTAACTTTAAAGACAACTTCAGGAGATAATGCTACCCTCTGAAGTTACTGCACCTCTCCTACTTTGGAATTAATTGCAAATTTAGTAAATGCAATCCATCCAGTTCCTTCAGAAAATATTTGATCTATGCTAACAGCTACCATCAGAAGCCTAATGCATTCTGCCAGTACTACGCATCAAAAACTGTTCAGAAAAAAAAGCAGCCCTCCGTTTTAATTGCATGTTGTACAAGTTGATTACAGTTTTACAGTTGCCAGAGCAATTAGAAACTGCGACTACTGTTGTACCATGTAGTTGTTAAAGCAAATGTCTGCTGATCTGAAGCTTGTGCTTACTGTGTGTGATACCCCAGCTTGGAACACTGTTAGCCCTGGCTGTTCCGTGAAAGTCTGAACAGTGTTTGCTTCCCTAAACCTCATACCTGTACAATTCCTTCCTCCACCCTCCTTCTATGTTCCACAACAACATTAAATCCCTGTTACTACTGTCTATACTGCCCTCACTTCTCCTTCCCACCTCCCTCTTGGTGCTTCTCCCAGCTCCCCCAGCTAAAAGGGAGGGGAAGAGACCAGTGCTGCAGCAGGCTCCCAGCGAGGAATATGGTGACTCGGCAGACAGTGCTGTGGTGGCTGACTGGAAGCCCAAATTCAAAAAGGTAAATTTAGGATTCATATGCAGGTATTTCTTTTGCCTAAGTTTTATGGAGGGGCTTTCTCCCCCCAAAACTTCCTGCCTTAACTTATGTTGAATGCCCAACCCCCTCTGATCAACATATTTGAGGGTGGCAAAGGTTTCAAAAGCCATCAGCAGAAGGATGGGAAAAAACCAAAACGTGACCGCAAGAGCTCTTGTTTCTTTAGGATGAAACAATAAAGAATAATCCTGCTGAGAAGTATCCAAGTAACCATCCTGATCCAATTTTAAACTAGGAATGAGAATTCAGTGATGGGGTACTACCTGTGCATGAAAAACAGAATCCATCTATCACTGTGAAGTATTTCCCTACCACATGAAATATATTAGGAGAAAGTTGTGTTGTCAAGGGTACAGTTAAGGTCACCCATATAGTACTAATTTATTCTCCTCACACATAAACACTGGCACAGTTTAGCTGTCTGGCAACATACTGCATTTTCCACAAAATTCCACCTTCAGAGTAAGAAGCACACAGCAGGCAGTTCTGGAGCAATGATTTATATATTTACTATATACTAATACATTGCTGTGGTCCCACATGACTGCACGAAACTAAGTTTGCTTTGAAGACCTACTTTTTATTTTCATAATGGTATTACCTACAGCAATTATCACTGCAGTTTCTCACCATTTAAAGATACTTAGGATTTTTTAAAAAGATGAGAAAAATGAGGCTACTCTGCCTTAGTCTGCTTACTGAAGTACTAAAAAAGCGTCTGCATCACTGAAACATGGTTTAATAGAAAATGGTTTAGCAGTTCTTGTATGCTTCCCCTTACCTTGAGTGACAACAGTTTGCTCAGAACATAAAAACTCAGGGAAGCTTGAGCAAAGCACACTCTTGCCTATTAAATAATGCCTTCTAGTGGTTGTTTTCTTTTGCAGTATCAAAATATTAAGAGCATGCTGTACGCTTTCTGTCCACGTGAACTTATTACAAGGTCATGCAACTAATCCATCTCTCAAGTAATTTTTCCTTCTCTGCTCAAACTATAGTAGAGTAATATCATTCACTTTAGAGCAGAGGACCTAAGGAACTACCTTGTTGACCCACATTAGTAAATTTTGTTTCATTCAAAGTAAGAAAGCAAAATTGCATTTCAAATACGTTTCTTAACTTATCATTTAAATTTGAAAGCCTCCAAAACATTAAGCACTTGAACATTAATATTGGGATATTTAATCTAATAGTCCTTTTTTGTTTATTCTCTTCCAGGATCCTTCATTTTCTTCTTTCTACTTATTGCTCATCTGTGAGGCTTTCAAACAGAGATGTCATCTGCTATCAGGTTTTAGTGCGTGCTGCACATCTGGATTGCAGTCATGGCTATAACCTTTAGACATTATAATAATGCAACCAATCTCTAAAAAAAGGCAATTTGAAGAATAGCATTGTGAGACACCAACAGCAGAAAAGCATGATGAGTTACCCAGTAGTATTCAACCTACTCATGTCAGAATTGAGAATGGTTTCAGAACTGTTTAAGTATTAAAACAATGTTAAAACATTACGTTCCTCAGATAATAAGCAGGAACAAACTGATTATTATCTTACATCAGAATCCTTTTGACAGGAAACAAGTGGTATCTCAACCAGCCACGAGATGGAAGATAACTGAAGCTGGAGAGGCCTTTTCAATGAAAGAAAACCTTCAATCATTTTTCACAGTTAAAAAAAAAACCACCAAAATTCCCACTGTGTTTTAATAAATGAAGTTAAAAGTACAGTCAGGAATTTTTCAGTTTTCTCTAGTCTGAGCTTTGCATTGTTGCCCTGGCAATGCAAGGCACCTAAATGTTCTTTTGCTTGCTGTAGATACATAGCAACCACCTACCAGTAAGTTTCATGACATTGTCGAAATCTCTTCTATGCAGGAAAAAACCTGAAGTCCTCCTTGAAGGGTTTTATTTTAGGTGGGTTGTGGTGTGGTTGTTTGGGGTTTTTGTTGCTTTGGTTTTTGTCTGTTTTGGTCTGGGGGAGGGTGTGTAGTTTTGTTTTGATTTAAAGAGAATTCTGCCTGCTACCTACTCATACAACACATAATAAGATGCTAAAGCAAAGCAATTAACTTCTGAAAAAAGCGTAATATGCTACGAACATTGCCTATTTATGCTGTCAATTTTTGTTTGTTTTAACAGATATGGGGAAAAAATACATACCCACAATCTGGAGCTGGGCACCACCTACAATCGGGATCCGCAACCAGCCATCTCCTAAGCATAAACTCTTCATATTTTTCCATCAAGATGTCATCATTTAATATCAAACGAATGTCATGAGGATTAAATCGTTCTGAGCATTCTGGACAGCTAATATTAACTCTGCTCTCGGAGATTTCTATCCGGAGATACTGACGCAAGCAATCCACACAAGATCTATGGTGACAAGTCATTATCTCTGGGAACCTGTCCTTGGAGTGCCGCAAAAGGCACAAGGGGCATTCCATGAAGTCTCCACTTGGTTTGCTGCTAGAGGTTGTTCCGTTATCGGAAGAGGTACATGTGGAGAAAATTGAGTTCTTGTCCGTACACATTTCTGAATGAATACTTTCAATACTTGCAATTCCATCGACACCTCCGTTTAAATCCCTAGACTTGCGTTTCGTGTCTTTTTTTCTCCGAAAAAGAGAGCCCAATGAAATTCTTCTCTTCTTTGGCGCCTTTTTAACTGACGGCAAGCTAACAGAGGAAGCAGAAGACTGAAGGTCCCGATCAGAGCCCATTTGCCGATGTAAACTCATGTCTAGGCCACTCATGAGAAATGGGTTAAATTTCATACACAACCCTAAGCATTTTTAAGGATCAAACTAATAGAGTCAGAGGATACAGGCATGTTATTATGTAATCCAGTTTGAGAGTCTTCATGCAGAAAATTCACATGTATCCACTTCCAGCAAATTCTTCAGAGGAATCCCCTTTATTAGGAGGAAAAATGAGAGAAAAAAGATAGATTAGAATCACATCCATCACTTTCGGTTCTGAAAGGGTACAGCACTCTAATGACCTGTTATTCATATTTCTACCATCTTCACCTCACCATCTGACCCAGTATTTCTGTCAGCTTTTTCTATCCTTTACATCCTTCCCATCTTAACAAGCCTGAAATTTCCCTGTGGTCAAGTAATATCTTCGCTACACTTAAGTAGTGCAGAGAACGGCACCTTCCCTCCACTGCTCCCTAAGGCAGTGGCAGGGTGGGATGTGCACACATGTGCAGAAATTACCATAACCCAAAGTGACAACTAAGTAAACATATAACAAGTTCTTCTATAAAGCACAGTAACAGACTTACAGCATTGGAAACTTTTCTGTTTTCTCTATATTTTCCACACACGTGATAGTCATGTACAAACTCATTATAGTTAATTAAAAGAAACAAGAGATTTGTGTTTGTGTTTTGAATCCACTTAGACTGCCAGTAGAAATTAAGTCACTGTGGCTAAACAACTCAAGATACTCTCATCAAACCCTAAAACTTCTCAGACAAGTATGCAGATGCATATTTATAATGTAAGGCACCTGAATATTTCAGGAAGCAGAGCCTCTGAGTGAGTGACAGCCAACACCGTCTTGCCCTTCAACTTTCATATTGCAATTCAAGCAAAGACTAGAGTTAAGTTTGAATTTTCCATCCTGCTGGTTTTTATTTTAAAAAAGCCCCAAAACACTGATTCCCAACACATATCAAGCTTCAATTATTCCCTACATACAAGATGATGGCAAGTATTTCTTTCTGTTCCCTGTTGCTTAACTGACTCGTCCCAAGAGGAGAGAGAAAGAAAAGTGTTTCCTATTTGCTTCCAACAGAGAAGGCTACTACAAGAAGTGGCAGATCACCTCCGACCAAAATCACTAACTGCCCCCAAGCACGCAAATATTCCCACTTCTTGGATGCTTGATTGTATGAGAGGAATTTTTTTCTCAGTGAACTACTTCTGTAATAGAAGAATAAAAATGCATTTCTTATGCAACATCGTGTTGGACACCTGGATGCAACTCCTGCTGGCACCGTTTCTTTCCTCAGTGTTTCCCAACTTACCTCCCAGAAAGAACTGCACTGGGTTTCAATAATTTTGCCATAAGATGATATAATCAGAAACTGGATACTAAAAATAAGTCAAAAGGTAGAAACAACTGAATGTAGAGGGCCACTGATGATGACACAAAAATATAATTTCTAACTTACACATCTTGGTTTGGAGAATTCAAAAGGAGGCAAAAGAACTGACACTGCCAGAGGTGAATGCCTCTATTTACCACAGTCCAGGCAGTCTCCACACCAGCTAGAGACTGGCCAAAAAACCCCAACTATGTGCTGTATGTCTCTGGGACAGGATCTCCGAGATGACTGGGTCAAGAGTAGGAAGTTCCAGAGTAAGACTGACCAGCGGCAGAAACAGGAATCCCTTGTTGAAGAGGAAACACAGAAATAGCCCATGGGCTGCCCAGCTGACCCCAGCAATGCCTGCAGCAAATCCACTGCTGCACCTCTTCACACTACTGTAGCTTAATATTATACAGGTACTTAACAGGTAGCCAAGTCAACACTACTCTTTTTTTCCTACTATGCAGTACAGTAGTACCTCAGAAGAATACCACCTTCCTCAAGTGTAAGAATTTAAAAGAAAAAAAAAAAAAGAACCATAACAAAAAACTCAAACAAAAGTCTCCTCACATCTTCTGGTTTTGCTAAAAAGCAAAACCTTACATACTTGCTTACTTTTTTCTTTTTTTTAGGCAAAAATTAAAAGCCACTATATTCTATTTTTTCAAAGGCTGAATTATCATTACTTTTTTCTCTTCCCTCCAGCCCTGTGAAAATCTTAGCTCCGTACAACACTATGCAAAAATTATTGGTTTATTCCCAGGGTCTGTCTAAAATAAAGCATATTTCAAGAACATAACATACTCTTCCTTCCCTCCTCAGGGAACATTTTCAGCCTAAAAATCTACCCCAAAAGGAATCTTGGATGCTTTACCTGCTTCTGTTCCCAAAACACATTCAATTATTTTCCAGCCGCTGTTTCTCATTAAGTGAGCTAAAACATTTCCTTTATCTAAAGAAAAAAGGTGAAGCTGAAAGTCTGCTCAGCAACTAGGACAGAAGGGAATATCCTTCTCTCTAGGGTTCTAGCATGATGCTATATCATAGTTTCATGCAGATGGTAGATGGTACTATACTACAGATAAACAAAGCCAATGGCTGACAATAAAGTTTGTATGTCTAGAAGTGCAAGAATAAACTTGAAAGCATTATTATCATCACTACATACTTACTAGTAATCACAAATTCACACAGATACTACCAGGACAGTGGAAAGTGCCATCTGCCCCAAGCCAGTAGAATTCATGCGCAACTTGAACAACAACCAAAGCACTCATTTCAGGCAAGAAGGTGTTTGGGTTTTTTTAAATAAATTAAAAAAAAAAAAAAAAAAAAAAAGAAAGCCTATGATTACAATCCTTCCCCTCCTCCCTTTCTCTGGAGAGGAAAGAATGTGTATTACAGCATTTTTGCCAGTTCCAACAGATGTACAAAATTAAGAAATAGCAGCTCTTGTGATGAACCAGTTGTTGTGGGGTTTTTTTAAATAAACAAAGATTCTCCCATGCTCTAAAGAAGGAGACCAGTAGGTCCTATAGCTTCCTTTGCACAATGGGGTCTGATAAGCAGTCTCTCAGAAATAGCAGATTGCTCTTCTGGTTTAACTTTGACAGGATTTTTGAATGGAAAAGTTGTCAGTTATTTCAGACAATCATCAATTATGCTCTCTAGATTTAAATCCATAAAGCTAGTTTTAAAAGCCATATTCTTCCTTATATAGCAATTTTGGATTGCCATTTTAGTGACGTTCAAAGATGACTTTGCTGAACTGAAAAGATTCAGCAGATGATTTATTTACAGGAAAAAAAAAATGAAGACAAATGTTTCAAAGCTAGTAATGATCAGAGCTGTAAAAAAAACCATAAAAGCCTTACTAGCACAATCCAGAGTACTGGCCAGTTCTCATGTTGCCCAACCCCACACAGCATCTGTGTGCTTTTGCTGACAAAAAGGAGGAAAAAAAATATTTGGTTCTGTACAGCCAGAGAACACGATGCCTGTATTATCCCAGTAACAATAAGTCCACAAGGAGATACGGTGCGTGAAAAATGAAGCTCTGTAATCAAAAGACTTAAAACCAGCTGAGACACACAATTGTGGTAATAATAGAGAACAATCTGATTTTGAGAGGCCGCATTCATTGTGAGTCCTGCTCCACACTCACTGACCAGTATAAATTTTGTCAATATACATAAGAAACTAATACAGGCAACAGTGATGGGATAAAAAAAAAAACACACACACGGAGCATAACTCCCAAAAATGTAAGTTCACCACTGTCCTCAACATTTCCTCAAAAGCACTTACCGACCATGTTTCTGGCTTCCCGCCATGCCTAAAGCCCTACCACAAACCCAGATGCCAGCCGTGCTTTGCATTCTGCTCGTGCCACAGACTACCACAAAACACCAGTTACCACAGCACAAACACACCTTGTCAACTGAAGATTTCCAAAAGCACAAATCACATTTACAGATGTAACTCACATAAAGCTCAGTACTTAACTGCTATCTCTTGCTCCAGTAATCTTTCCTAAACTGTTTGCTGGGGACACCTAACCAACACGCAGTGAAGCTCCTTCTGTAACTCTTTTTGACCATGCTGCTTTAAGTAAATGCTATTGCTGACTATAAAATGGAAAGGGAGAGAAAGGAAATTGGAATAATCTTGAAAAGGGAGAAGTTTTCAACTCAGAGATGACTGGGGTGAAAAATATCTTCTAGTATGGGTCTCCATGACCCTTTGCTTGTCTCATCATACCAATTTCAAAGCTTTTAGGAAATGTACTCGGGCAGCTGAGTATAACCCCACTGATTTTGTGAGAAAAGAGTGAAAAAGCCCTGTTTCCATAAGCCAGCTGCTGTGGGAGACTAACCCCCCTGTGCTCCCAACTCTCCTCCAAAACCACCAGAGGCACAAGCTCAACACGCTGCCTGCTCTTCTGTTCCTCCTTCAGCCCAGCGCACAGGAGCAACCAACGAGGCAGCCTGCCGTCAGGACAAGGAGCTTCACACACACTTGCAAAATGAAAGCAGGCTTAAACATTTGTGTAGGAAAGGAGAAAAACTACCATAAACAGAGGTAGCTAGAGCCTCCCTAAACATTTCCTCAAGTCTTTGGCGCTTAAATGGCAAAGTTAGACTTTTCCTGTTGTGAATGAACGTTTTAGACATTTGCTCCTCCTGGCAATTTAACCAAGCACTGACTTGGTGCTAGCATACTGAAAGCTACTTCTCGATTAAAACTGACTGCTGACAGCTTCCTTCTCCAACATCTGTAATTCCCAACACCTATACTCTGTAGATGCACCGATCCAGCTTAAAGAGAGCTGTAACAAAACAAAAAAACCCCACACCCGAGCTTTAAGTTCATCTGCTGACAACACATCACAGCTCTGAAACACATTTCTGCCTCCCTCTTCCAACAAGAGCCTCCTGTCAATCACACAGCATCCTGGAATTTCTGAGCTATGATAACACAAAGGTATCTCTAAAACTTCTAAAGTAGGCACCAAAAGCACGTTTTCTTTTTAATTTACTCCATGGTGTAAGAACTGTGAAAATAGTGGAATAAAACATAAAACAGAAAGATGCAAAAATCTTAAGCTACCAAATTAAACACCAATGCACAGGATTTTTAAACAGCAATCAACTTTCTTGTTTCAGTGGACATTCTTTAGATATCAATTCATTCCACAATAATTTTAAAAATGGGGGGGGAAACAAACACCTTTGCCTGAGAATCTCTAAAAGAATATACTCCTACTCGCTTTATAACATGCCTCGGGTTCAACTGAAAATCTGGCATCGCTAAGAATTAAAACAGTGAGGAACAGTCTGAAAGAGCTTCAACGGTTTTTACAGCCATGGGTCTCTGTAGCACTACACCCCATCGAAAAAACCCACCATACTTCACATGGCATCAGAGCACACTCAGATCATTACTTGGTTTAATCACAGATGATTTAGTACAAGTGAAACCAACACTCTGAAATTTGGAAGTAAATAAATGGAAATTATGTTGAAACAACAAAGGTTCTGGCAGAACCTTGATATGCACTAAATTGAAAAATAACATCCTTCAATGGCAACATAATGCAGCATAGGTGAAATGCTTAATTGCCACAATTAGCAAAATGTACTTAAAAATCCTTCAGTGTATTTTCCCTCAAAAACAAAAATTAAGATTAGTAAGATTTTTCCACCTAAAAAGATTTAAAGACTAAAGATGCTTAAATCTAATTGTGTGGGGTTTTTTTTTTTTGATGTCTTCTAACATTGATTTCTAATAAAAAGTGAAATTAAAGGGTTGATACTATTTGGATTAAACTGAAAAAATCATTCTGTAAAAGACAGTTAAATTTGTATTAGAAGATTTCTCAAGCTTTTGAGATGAACCCAGACCTACAGATACTTATTCAACATTTACAGTGATTTGTTAACAGTATTCCAGGATGCAAAAATGTGAAGTCAAAGTGTCTTAAATAATTAAGCTAGAACTGAGCTGTGTATATGAGTATGTTTTTAAAGCACTTTAAGTTTTACTCCATTATGGCTTTTCTCTTTTGAAAAAGAGGGCACCAGTGTGGTGGTTTACATTTTACAAAATTGATCTAAGCAAAAAGTAATTCTTATCTTTCAGACACTTTTGCAGGAAGACATCTTTACTTTCCTGTCCTGCCTTGCGAAAGCTTCTCTTAAAGCATAAAGACTCTTTGTTATGGAAGTTATCAGAGTTGCTTCTACTACTAGTAAACCTTTTTCATAGTAAAAAAAATAAATCACGTAATAATTCAGCTAATTAGGCCCTCATTTCTCTGGCAGAGCCGTTATTTCAAAAATAGGACTACCAAATCCACAATTGAGAAAAGGCAATTTTTAAAAAATCTTTAGAAATTTGCCATGTCAAGTCTCAAACTTTATACATCTCTATACAACAGAAGAACAACTTCAGTGAAATAATTTCAGGTTTTAATTTATGCAAATTCAAAAGACTGGGAGTTGAGCTGCCAGCAAGTACCACACCAAGCGTTCAGTCGCCAATTTCACATTGGAGCTTGCAGCAGGCTCAGCGAAGGTGCTGATGAGATCTGGGACATGCCCATATCAGCACAGAACTGATAAGGAGAACAAAATAGGACTCTTATCCCTAAATTGAAAGGAAGTTAAACCCTCTGGGACAAGGCAGTTTGACACACGTAGGCCATTAGACCAGAGCTGAATGAAAGACAAGAAATCTTCCAGGAGCAGAAGGACTTGCTTTAACGTATGGGAGTTTCTATAATGCAGAGACAGTTTAATTTAGGAAAGTCTTCTAATAATTAGGATTAGACACACTATGTAATTCCCTGTAAAAATTAAATAAAAGACTAGATGTCAAAAGCAGACAAAAGGTTAGAGCTATTCCCTCATCACATGCAGGCCGTTCTTTTCAACTGTTAATCTGCACTTCAACTAGGATTGTCACTAAAGCAAGAACAAGACTGCGATTGATTTGCAAATCACCTTTCAACAAACATTGCAGTAAAACATTATGGTTTCTCTAATCAACTTTATGTCCAGAATATTACTCTGTATTCTATATCCTCACATAAAAACCCTCTGGTATTCAAATACACTATTACAAAAGAAAGCACTTCTGAGGCAGATACTTTCATCTATTAAAAATCTACATATAGCACTATTACTATGTCTAAGTTTATTCTGATTGCACTTTATTTTTGTGTAAAGTCCTGTGTCAATTATCTGGATATTCTATTTTCACTTACAGAACAAAGCAATACTGTTTGTAAAACAATGAAGCAAACAGACAGACCATGACCCCACTTGGGCTCAAAGCCTGAAACAGTCAGACTGACCATGCATTAAAATCAAAAGATTGACAGTATTTAAAAAACACAGAAGTCTGCAGAGTATACACTGCAGACTTGCCAGAAGTTAACTGATATACAACTGTTCTGTTTTCAAATTGACAATGGTATGTAGCACATGACAAACCCATCCTGACAGCCGGAAAAGTCTTAACAGCTTATTAGAGAAAAAAAAAAAAAAGAAGAAAAAAAATAGTTATGCTTCTTCCTTAGAAATGTATGTGCAATACATCCTGTGTCATGTGTCCATGACAGTTGCTATTAGGAAAGGAAGTCTCACAAGCCGCTCAATTCATTCTGAAAGTCTCTGAACAACTGACTGCCAACTCCAGCAAAACTGTTCCTCTCACAGATAACACTTGTCAAAGAAGCAAGTGCACTTAAAGTGCCTCCTCTCTGTCTGGTTGGGTTTTGCTGTTTGTATTTTTTTTTTTTTAATATCACCATCCCTTCAAACCTCAAAGGAACACGCCGCCATATTCAAAACTGTTAAGAGAAACATCTTTTCCTCCACAATTCAAGTGTTTGGTAAAAGACTTCATCAGAACTCTCATAAGTAAGGCCAGACATGATAAATTGCAGCTCCTCTTTCTACATTTGCTAACAAATGGCAAACAGGCAAAACCTTAAATTCTAAAAAAGTTAATTTTCCAAACCAGCAGCACTGAATCTGAGTATATTGATTGCAACGGTTGACCAAAGCTAAGAACTCTGTGGAGAGATGCCTTCTATTTGTGAATCTCCAGGCCTACATCTGCTGCAAAGAGGACTAAGGGGATCAATTTTCCCTTATCTAACTGAGCAGAGCCATCTTAATTCGACCGTGCACTCACTTGCTGTGTCAAACGCTTATCCTTTGCACGCTGTGGTGCATTACTGCGAGCAAATGGACACCAAACTCAGCCAACAGAAACCAAAGTCCTGGAAACACTGAGGGGGGAAAAAAAGGAAAGAAAATAAAGCATCACCAGAATGTTTAACTATTTTAATCCTTTAATCATTAAAATCCTCAGGCTAGTACAATTATTTTTTTCTTGCATAAGTGATGGGAATGTATTCTCTTCGTGCAATGATGGGCATGTATTTTCATTTCTGAATATGGTGGAGATATTTATTTATATTCATTGAAGTAATGTTCTACATCATCTGACTAGGTGCTGGGCTAGGAAGTGGAAGCAACACCAAGGGATTAAAAAATGCACAAGCTGCTCATGCACCAAAAAAAAAAAAAAAAAAGTTTTACTCTAACTGTATTAACAATTTCATTTAAACTAAGCACTTTTTCTGACCACCAAAAGAAAATTAGCCTCTATGAATGAATCATTCACAGATTGACAAATGACTGTTTGACCTGCCCAAGACAAATATAAATTTCCATAAACTTAGTCTTTCCCATCTCTGAAATAGAAATATACTGTAAATCCTGCTTTTGAAATCCTTATCATTTGTAAGAACAGTCAATATAGAAAAGCTAAGGAACTTAATTTCAAATTTTGTCTTCTGACAGTAGGAACAGATGCAGATACTTCATCAATGCAGGCTCAGCAAAAGCATAAAGCAAATTATGTGGCAATAACAATAGCAAAATAATCCCAAATTTTTCAGAGTTTTTTTTATTTAGTCCTACATTTATTTTTGTTGAAAGCAAGTATTCCCCACTCTTCATTTTACTCTACTGCTGAATGATACCTCAGAAGTTCCTGCAGCTGCTTTTTATTCTAAATTTTACATTGCAAAATAATTGGAGTAAATATATACAGCACTGAAATAATACCAGAAAGCTTTGCTTCCTGCAGTGCCACCAGTCCTGCATGTGGAAAACATTGCAACGCTCCCAAACACTGAGATCATTCCTACAGAAAAGCTACTCCAAAATGAAAATAACCAAGACTCACAAATTTCCAGAACACACAGATGTAATTTCAGGCCTGTAATTTTGCCCAATCAAGCAGTAATGGCTACATACTAAATTCTGACAAGTTTTTTTGTTCTCAAGCAGGCTTTAAAGTTTGCCCTACTATAAAACCACATCAAATAATATGTAGCAAGGTAGAAGGTGGGACAAATATTGTAGTAGAGGGATATGAAACTAAGAGCAGGAGTTCCAGAGAGAGCACACAGAATTTTAAGAGTATACCATCAAAACAGCAGCTTAGGGGGGATATACATGAGGTAATAAATCGCAGTTCCTAACTCATACTGATTTTTAAATTCAGCAAGAGCCAGGGGTTTCTGTCTTGCACTGAGGAAAGGTATTGACTGGTCAACTGGCAGCATCTTCCAGCTCTGCTTTTTCTCTGGTGTAACAACCTCTATTTTCAGGGCAGGGGAGGAAAAAAAAAAAATCAAAACAACAACAAAATGTGCACTTATCCTTATCTCAAGGCAAAGCTATTTCAGAAGTGCTGGAAACTACTAATGGATTACTTTTTAATCCTCTGGTGTTATTTTACCAGTTTTATTAACAAAGCTGACACACAGATATACTTTGGATAAAACTTAGTAACTAAGAGAGTGAGTTAATAAGAGTTTTGAATTCTTCCAGTGAGATCAAGTTAGGCTGTATTACCTTACCATGGGACGGGGTTAGAACTTGGTCACAGTTTCTGAAAGCCACTGTGGCGACTCACAGCAATTCACTACACCACTGTAAACAGAGTATCACAGCCCTTGAGAACAGAGTAGCTACCGTACACGAGTCTCATTTGATCTCTTTGTAGAGAAACTAATAATTTTGGTAAATGTAATTCAATACAAAAGCTTCAGAAAAACCTGGGTGACAGGGGGAATAATCCAAACCAGTGTATTCCAGCAGCAGCAGCAAGTTGAGGAGAGACAGGAACTGAGATGGGGTTTTCTGAATTCTGTTCCAGCTAATGCCATAACTGCTGAAACTGCCCTCAGGTCAGGTAAGAGTTACATCAGCATTAACTAACTGCTCCCGTTCACTCAAAAAGCAAGATTAGTGCAAAACCTAGTGCAAGATGTCCAATTCTACTGCTGCCTGGCCTACAAATATATTCTCCCAGTATGCTAACTGAAAAATCCTGTATGGATGTACATCAAATCATTAAAAAAAAAAAAA
>VXBJ01001528.1:423732-447876 GCA_013400055.1 Nycticryphes semicollaris | reverse complement strand
AAAAAAAAAAAAAAAGAAATAGACAGAAACAAAGACGGGGAAAGGTCTAGCCAGGGAAACAAAAATACTCCATCCTGCCAGGAACACTGCCTCTAGGTTCCAGACAGGAAACACTCACTGCCTCCAGAAAAACCATTGGCGTCAGGAAATGGCAGAAGTACCACAAAACTTATCTCACAGCTGAACCTAATGTAGAATGAAAGGAGAACATTAGAAAAGGAAGGTAAAGACAAACCAGCTAGCCATCAAGCACACAAATCTCTGCTTAGGAATACAGGAGGTGAAAAGTTCAATCCCACGGATGCTTCTTTGGTCTAAAGAATTAGTGGAAAGGATAACTTCCAGTCCCACTGAAAATAAGTTAAAAAAACAGATTGAAAAGATTGAGCCCATTCAACACAGAGAGGGCAAGGGAAAGGAGTGATCTAGCAGACTTTACAGACAGACTCCAGTGGCTTTATAAATAGTGTAAACACTAGTTAAAAAGCACAAAGCAAGGAGAAGCTGAACATTTGCCATTAAAAGTACAATCAATGCTGTGCCTATGCTGGAAATACAATATATGCCATCAGAAGTTGTTCTGCTAGCACAGTTATTCCACCTACAACAACATCATATACCATGCCAAAAAATTTGCTGTGTCAGCACACAACAGGATTTAGGCAGGCTGATGTGAGTTTTTCCAAACACTTTTCACTGACAGCAATGCAGCGCAACTGTAACAGACTGAGCACTGAGAGTTTCTCTATGCAAAAAAAAAACCCTTATTTCAAACAGCTAGAAAAGTTAGTGCAAAACCACCTACTCGTGGCTTTAAAGACTTACTCTTGTGAACCTTTCTTAGTCCTCGCTGCCTTGTTAATGGCATCCAAGCAAGCAGCAACCTGGGGGAGTTTGTCAATGCCCTGCAAGCCACTGTGCATTAGCCAGTGGCCCTACAGTCCTGCACATCAGGCAGTAACTTCAGGTCACATGGTGCTGATGAAACCTTGGCAATGCTGTGACATTCTGGATTGTCAGAACGCTTCACAACCACCAAAAAGAAAAAAAAAACCATACTGAAAGGTTCCCTGCTGTGCTTAATAAATTTAACAGCAGAATACAAAGCCAGGAAAAAAAAAATGCATGGGACCTACAGTGTTTCTCTTCTGGGAGCTGAGGGGCACCGCAGCAGTGCTTAGCGGCACACTCGGGGAGTAACTGCCGGAAAGGAGAAGACTACAGTGTGGGTCAAGATGTATTTGGACTATTTCATCGACTCCATGACTTTTAAATTAGCAAGCTACATCTCCACCGCCAGGCCCCACAACACAGGGAGTATTTGTGAAATACAAATCTCCTGCCCTCATGCTCTTGAGGAGGAATTACAAAGCCTTTTCCCCCCCTAACACTTTCCCCCTCCACTCACCCACCCGCACATTTACACACGCAAACTCACACGTTCTTTCTAACACATGTTTAAATACAATTTGTTGGATGTTACCTTTTTTTTTCCCCCTCCACACAGCATCATCTTAAACAGCTCTTTCTACACAATTATGGAAACATCATTAGTTAAGCCCCTTTGTGCAACAGACTGTGACACATCATCCATTTCATACAATTACAGGCACAAAAGAAAAAATGAAGCAAGCATAATGCAATTCCTAGAAAAGCTACTGTGCTTATTTTCTCCATTATTCAGAACAGCTAAACACTTTCTAATTATAGTCTCCAAACAAACCTGTGTTATTTCAGGTTCTGAAGTAAAACTGTACTTTGTGGTTTTAAATAGTAATACTGGTATATGCCTTCAACTATTCCCTTTTTAGTAAAACTTTTTTTAAAAAAACCAACACCTTAAGTCAGATTTAAAAGCTTCCTAGACCACAGAAACAATGAACTAGTACAGAGGATGCTGCCTCAGGCCAAGAGTTAGGCTAAACTTGAGATACAGTCTTCAAATGTCAGGATGACTTCTTAATTTAAAAAGCAGAGTAAATAATCCATAAACACTACAAAAGCTTCTTGTTTTGTTTTTTAAATCAGCTGCAGTCCTCCAGCTTGAGTTTGAATCCTGTCACAGTGACACCCACAGTCCTGCTCTGATGGCCTTAAATATAGCTCTCCTGAGCTGTTTGCATCCAGATAAATCTTAGATGAAGCAAGTATCTTAAATTGAATCTAACACACAGGCTTTCATATTTATTTCCAATACTTGTTTAATCAGCAATAACAAAAGTCAATCATCTATAAAATAAAACACTACTTTCTCTGGCAGATCGTCAACTCACACTGTGTCTTTAAGCCCTTTTCTTTCTAATTGCAAATTAACTATTATGAATTTCGAATTGCAGTAGATGATTACCAATTTCTTTTCCTTTTGTTAACTAAACCCAGTGTAAACACTGGAAAAAATTCTTTGAGCAATATATTTAGTTTGCTTCTGAAAAAACATCTCTTAGAACACCAGCAAAGAACTGTTAACTATAATCCCAGTTTAAAAGAGCTAAAAGCAATATCCTGCAAGCCAGGAGCACAAATATTTGCAAAACAAAATGAAATGTCTGTAATAAACAAAGGGGACAATACACGGCTTGTCAAGTACAGTTTCTACCCACAGAAGATACATGCTGAGTAGCAAGTTGCAAACACCATTCACAGTGATCCCCATTCCATCAACCCTGCTCCAGACTCTGAATTCCAGCGTGCTGTTATCCACACCAACCAGAGCGACTGAATGTGCGCAATGCAAAACCTCACCCCGACATCGCTGACGCCAAACTTTTCTTGCCAACAGATGCTTTGGAAGCAGTTACATACATAGCACAAAGGAGAGACTTAATGTAACTCAGAGGTTGGATCCCTAAATCGGAAAACAAATGCAGCAGAGCAGGAAAAGGGGGAGGACAAATTCTGCTTTTCAGTCCGAGACTACAGCTGTATCAGGCAGTGTCTCTCTGTGCGACTGGCTCATTTTCCAAGCTGAAGGTGAATTCTGTCAACCAGAGGCAGGAAGAGAGCAAAGCAGCAGTGGGGAGAGCCGAAGAGGTCAGCTAAAGTACCCGGGAGAGAGGCAGTGAGCAGGCAGCATGCGGGGCACAGCGACAGTCTGCGTCCTCTCAGCTGGGCAGAGCGCTCCGCAGGGAAGCGGCACAAGGCCTGAGCACACCTTGTCCCTTGGGGCCAGGCAACCTGACCCAGACAGAATAAGGGCACACAGCAGTGCATTTGTCTTCTTTTCCACCTTCAAAAACAAAGCAGATGCCTCAAGTAAAAAACAGTCATTTGAATTATTCTAAAAGCAGAAACTGGAGCCAAAGCTAACAGTCTGTGTACTCTGCAGATCACTTAAGACTAAGGGATTCCCAAAACTGCCTGCAGACAGCATGTTCACGGTGGTGTCAGAATACCTCACACTGGCTGTCTGGGAATGAACAATAACACTAAAAAGATGTCAAAAATTAACTCAAAAGCTTCCTCTAGGCACTCAGTCACTTTTTACAGCTACTAGGAGCCACCTCTGCTCCAATCCACCACAAATAACATTCCCAATTTTTAGTTGGAAAGTTAGCATTCACTCTCAGCAAGCCACACAGACACAAAGGCACGTTCACAAGTATG
The DNA here is from genome assembly GCA_013400055.1 of Nycticryphes semicollaris. Lineage (NCBI taxonomy): Eukaryota > Metazoa > Chordata > Aves > Charadriiformes > Rostratulidae > Nycticryphes > Nycticryphes semicollaris. The sequence goes on along the minus strand of VXBJ01001528.1, from coordinate 444,273 downwards.
AGAGGATTCTCAAACTCGAGCCTGCATGCAAAAGGACACTGGCAGTCACCTCCCTGCACAAGGACCTCATGAGCCGTTTTTGTGTCATACTCTCAGCTACCCCCATACATTAATAATAAAAGGCTCCGCACAGAATTCTATCAGAGCTTCTGCCTGACATACAGCAAGCGCTATGTGAAACAGATGCACCCTCACAGACGACAGCAGGAGCTGAAACAGATTTAAAACACGGATTTTACAAACCTGCACAAGAACATTCAAGGATAGCGACATTTAGCTTCCACAGCCACTGACAACATCACTCCGTTCTTGAATAAAAATCAGCTCCTGGGAGAAAAATGAGCTTCTGACAGAGAAAACCAGACAAACCAGAGAAGATGTTGACATTTAAACAAAAAGTAAACCCAAAGAGCTTCAAGTTTCATACTCAGAGGGCCACGTCTGCCTCTAGATAACCTGCTGACACTATCAAACATTACCTGGAGTTAAGTGCAGTTTGCTAAGAGATCCTGTTCCAACTCAGTGGACTGTGATCTGGACAAACCTGTATTTGCGTTTGCTATCTCCCAGCAAGATCAATACAGAAATACCTGGACCCGATGCCAGCTGCTCTTTGGGAAGTCCAGCTATCACAGCTTTCTTCCCCTCAGCTGTAAGAATCGCTACCCAGGTATAAACCCCAGGCTCCAGTCTCAACCCAGACCTTTCCGCTGGCTATTGAAACAAATTCAAAAAATGCGGTATGTTTTCTCAGGGGGGAGAGGAGGAGGAAACAGCCAGGGTAAACAAACTCCAAAACTATTTAAGGTTTCAAGAATGGAGTATTATCACTAGCTCCATTCTTCAGGCAGCACAGAACTGCCTACAGCAAAGGTGAAACATCTGTGCTAGAGATTAATTTTTTTCCCAAGTCTGCTTTATAATGCAGGGCAAAACTTCTACAGAATGAAAAAAATGGCCTTGTTGACTGTTCCATATTTGATTTGAAATGTACTTCTCTAACCTTGTTACGCTGCAATACGCGTGTGGTTTCCTTGCTACAGCTAGCATGAGACAAATGAATCATAGGCTGTAACAGTGCCAAAAAGGAGAATAAAACAGGCCCAATCAGTGTTATTGAGAAATGAAAGTCCCCTGCAAAAAAACTCAGTTGCACATCTGTTTCCACTGTAGGATTAACTTTTACAATTATTTTGAAGTTTAACAACTTCACCTGAAAAAGGAGGCACATAGAAATGTCAGAAAAAGTTCTAGTAGTTTAGAATAGAAACGTTATAATCAGATCATTTTAACACAGGTAAGGTTTTAAAACAGGAATTTTTATTATTTCATAGCTATTTAGAAGCTTCAAGTCTGTTATTCAAGAGTAGATACTTCCACAAATTTTATTTACAAAAACTGTAACTGAAAAGTTACTCAGAAATTAATCCTTAAGTACTTTTAGCTGCTCTTTCCTTCCTTTTTTTCCCCCTCAACTTTCGCCTGCTTATGTCTTTTAAGTAGGATCACCATTATCAATAAAGGTATTCCTGCAAATTCCATTTCTGTCCTTCTGACCTTTTTGATTTGCAATCCCACTGTTAAGCACTCATCCTCAAATCATTCTACCGATTAAAAGCTACCAAATACTGGACTGAAGGAACAAATAAATGATTCTTCACTCTAGAGTTCCATGAAACTTTAAGAAGTCCTCTGCTGCAAACTTTTAGCCAGTATTATTAAAGAATACTCCTTGGAAGAGCCAGTATTATTAAAGAATGCTCCTTGTCACGCAGCAAAAGAAAATCATCACCTTGTAGCCATCAGAGTTGTATAACCGAGAGCTGTGCAATGGAATGTAAGAAGGCAGAAAGGCCAAGACACATTCAAAAGGATTCTAACAGCAAAACAGGTAGAGAATACAAATAATGCAAATAAATTAGAATAACAATCTGCCAAGTCAACTCGCACGTCACATTATGTCCGAAAAGGAACTCTTTGGTCCCACATCACAAGACTGTCCTTATTTACTTAGGCCGGCAGGCTTGAACTCAAACTGAAGTGTTATGCTGAGGGCAGCCTTTTTAAATAACTACTGGTCAGGCTGACATTGTTCCATACTGGGAAGATAACAGCTACATTCAAAAAGATACTGCTTTGTTTACATTTTTGTATTACTGGAGTAGTCTGTATCTGCTCAAACTTCCCCCTTAGAGAGGCTACAGCAGCTTCAGCAACATTTGCAGCTTTTCAATGGAATGGTAAAGAGTTTGTGTCAGAAACAACTAGCAAGTTATTAAAACTTAACAGCTTTCCCTGCCTGGGTACAATTCCTCTCCTTTCTATTTAATGACCTCCATTATAGAGTCAGCTCTGGAATCACAACCCTAGAGCGGTCAGCGCTGCTGAGACAAGAAGTGGGGAAGAGGAAAAAGAGAAACACAGAAAAAAAATTAAATGGGTGGAGCAAAGGATAAACTACCAGAGAAGTCCTAAGTCACTACAACTGGCACATTGATGCAACATTGGTTATTCACTAATTTCACCTCAACACAACGACGCTGCATACAACACTGTTGCATACAAACTACTCAAAGAAGGGAAAGATGGGGGAAGATATGACACAGGTTGTTCTCAGGACAGGTTTTTTGTTTGCTTGCTTTAATATATTTTGTGGCTCAACTTACGTAGGTGTTTCAGAGTAACAATATTTTGAATTAAATATAATCAAAAACCTGAATGCCTAGTTTCATAATGTGAAGTACTAAAAATCTTATTTAGAGAAGACACTGTCAGTTCCAAGCACTATATATACATACAGTTATACACTCCTGAAAAGATGAATTCTTGGTTGCTTACTTGATGATTGTGGCCACAGTCAAAATTAATAGCTTCCGAGACCATTTCATCTACATCATACAAGTAGCGTACGTGTAACTGTGTCTTCTTGTATATAGTGTAAGTTCTAAAAACAAAGCATGGAGAGATAGGATGCATTGTTCTTATTTTACAGATAGGAGGCTTGAGGCAGACACGCTTGACCAAACTCTGACACAGACAATGCACAGAACAGAGGAGAACATGTCTTATCTCACAGTTAGTCTGGGAACGCATGAATGGCCAGCCTCCTACATCTGAGCTACTAAGCATTAAGACACTTCACAACTTGCACTCATTTGCTTGTACTCTAATACATACAGCAGACCAGTCCAGTCTCTCATCCCTGTGGCTATCCTTAAAAACATTTATAAATTCCATGACCATTTGGAGTAGAAATAAAGTATGTTTTTTCCTCCGTCACGCATATTCACATGGTCTCTCTCAAATGTCCATAGACTATGACAGTACAAAAAGATTATGTTTCTCCCCTTTATCCACTGGTCATTTTACACTACAATATCCTCCATATGACAGACATCACTGAAGAAAAAGCCCTAAAACTTTTCTTTGTTCAGCAAAGCACAGTCTGTAATGGTAGCCTGAAGGTATTTAATGCCATTCAAGAGTATGGTTTTCTCATCCTTGAAGGACCGACATATCTAGAAGGAAAGGCAAATACATGATAAAAAAACCCAAAGAACAAATATAACCCCAAAGAACTTAATGACACCTCCGGTACTGACTTCATAAGCTATAACAAAAATGGTTGACTTTTAGATGAAATTTTCTATAGTTAAGCACCTAATAAAACTTAATCTATGCATAGAAAAGCTCACTATAAACATAGTTTAAATGAAGGCCTTGGTTTTGCTTCTGAAGTCTTCCTCAACCGAGAAATAAGCACTTAAAAGACCAAGCCTGCTATACTATCACTCAAATTAATTCTGAAATACAAGTTTGAAAAGGATTTGAACACTAGACTACCATAATCCCAAATTTAATTAAAAAGTCATTTATGCAATTACTTCATTTAATTATGTTTTGTAAAAGAAACTGCAAAATTCCAACTCTTTCTTAATTCATGAATTTGTGAATTATAGTATGAACTACATCACCATTAAAAAATACCCTGCTGGAAACGCTTGTCTTTTTCCAGGCATTTGCTTGAAAGGAATGGGATTTAGCTTTTATCTAAGACACATTCTTTTGGTACACCTTTAATGTATATCATATAAAGATGAATCTACATTTAACTCAAACATCATAAATTGTAACATTTTAATACATTTCAAGATATTAGTAGTCATGAAAAAAACCCACATTGTCATTTGAATAAGCATCAATATTCCCAACTACCCCCAAAGTTCACCAGAACATGAGAACAGTTACACTGGATTTCATGAGCGCAGAATTGTGTGTCCAGAGCACATAAGACTCCATGGTGCAGGTGAGAGTGAAAGAAACCTCCTGGTGGGCCCATGCCCTAAACATGAACTCTTAACTCGTCACATTGCTTCCACTTACAAAAAATTTATCTCCCCACCAGCATACTCTAGGACTTTCTATATTGCCATACATATAAATATCAAATCTCTCTCTCAATGCTGTGAATCCCTAAGAAAGTCTATGGTAAGGAGTTCAACAGCCTAATGAAACACAGCTCCAAAAAAATTACTCCTTTAAAATCGGTATTTAATTTGCTGCTAATCTCACTGATCATCTCTTTGTTCTCACATTATGATGTGAGAAGTTCGAACTTATGTTCAGAATTGCCACTGAGAGATGCGAAGCCTTGGAGCAGCGGGGTTAGGGAGGGAAGCAAGTGCATGACCAAGGACTGGCAGAGGGAACTACTAAATAAATCTCTGCATCATTTACAGCCACACACAGCCACTTATAATACAGTAAATTACATATTTTCTAGATTTACAAACAGTTGAAGCATACGTGTTTCTGCTTTTGTCAGTGCATTAGCAGAAAAACAGGAAATGAATCAGACTGAAATAATAAACCTTGAGAAGAAACACCATGAAATTTTTTGGTCTTACATAAGATTCATTCTTTTTTAAAGTGACAAGAACTTCAATAGACAAGTTGCTCTAAAAAGATAATCCTGATTTTAATACATAGCAGAATTACTATGGATTGTTCAGAAAATGAAAACAAATTTGAGTCTTTTTATTATAAATTATGGACGAGACCTGCGATATGCTTTCTGATGCATCACACTTTCTGCTGGCTATTGAAAAAGTGGAATTTAAGCGATCCATATATAAGTGCACTGACTGATGGAACACCAGCCAAGATAGGAAAAGACGGGAGGGCTGCCAAATAAACATCAGAGCCAAGTTGCAGTGAACCCTTCGTTTCTTTCCAGCTTTGCCACACGACAGGCTTTATTTCACAAAACTCTGGGCCTCCGTTTTACGGATACACTGTTGATAGTGGAATGTAAATGCACGAAGACTTATTCCAATGAACATTAAGAAATAAAATACAATGACAACAACAACAACAAAAGTTAACCTCAAGTTCTGAAATCACCGTCTTGTGCAACCGCAAAGTCCCGTCATCCTTGAGCACTGTTTCTTCTGCACTGTCCCATGTCTTATTTAAGAGGAGTAAAAAATAACCATTAAAAAAAAAAAAAAAGATAGAGAAGCCAACTATTCAAGAAAATGCCTTTCCACAAAAAATTAAGCAGGCAGTGAAAAACCAGATTATTTTGACTCATGAAGTCGCAAGGCATTAAGACAGCTGTCTAACTGCGTATACAGAAGAACAGAAACAGGCTATAACCCCAACTAGGTACCACAGGAATCACTTGAATTTCAGCTTTGGACTACAAAATAAAATATTTTTACCTAATAATCAAAATTAGTCTACAGGGGAAAACCAAACAAAACACATCCCGACCAGGTATAGCTTTTGTCTCAATAATAAATTTTACAGCAAACTGACAGCATACTTTTTTCTCATTTGTGAAGCATTATTAAACTTGCAATAAAATCCCCTTGGAGCACGCTGAATGTCTTTCAGCTGACACTGGTATCTGTTTCAGTTACTTAATCCCAGGCTGCAAAGTTTTCATCGGACACCTGCAGGGGTCAGAAATGAATGTGTCTGCCTAACCCAATGATTAACTTCTGTCTAAAACCAAGTCTAGGCTGCAGAAGGCACTTGAATTTGGTTTGGTTTTGTTTAAAGGTAAAGGGGAAATTTGCCCTCCTGTCAAACATGATATTAGCTACAAAAACAACAGAAAAAGGATACAGGAATATTCTGATGCTCTTCACATGAGTAAGATTTCTTAGATACCTGTCCAGGCATGCACAGTTAAATCAGGAACCACACTTTGACTCAGAGGTGAATTCCCTTTCTTCTTTCTCCTTTACAGCATGGGGTGAAGTAACTCCCTCCTATCTCCATATTGGCCTCTTGATTACACAGAATCGTAGGAATGGCTTGAGTTGGAAGCGACCTTAAAGATCATCTAGTTCCAACCCCCAGCCATAGACAGGGACACATCCCACTGGAACAGGTTACTCAAAGCCCCATCCAACGTGGTCTTGAACACTTGCAAGGATTTAGATATAATATCTAAAATAGCCCACACATTTTATCAAAACCACTGAATTAAAGAAAAAATTATCTAATATTGTTATAGCAACCTGATTATTCAAAATAATTATTTTTACTCTATATCTTATTCTTTCCTCATTGTTTTAACAACTGGCAAGAAGGAAATTTTTTCAGCAGATGCCTTGGATGTCAGATTCTTCAGTAATTAAAAATCTGCCTTTTTAGAAAAAGTATTAGTATACAGTTTTTGGTGATGAATGCAAACATCCTCTTATCTAGAACAAGCTTGTTAAGAGTGTTAAATCAAACATATAATCCTGAAGTTAAAATGTTATGTCCATATAAATATACATTTCAGTTTTCTAACAAATTCTTTAAGCCAAAAAAACCAAACAAACCCAAACCCTTCCCAAAATCCTAAACACAGGATGGAAAGCAATGTAATTTATTAAAATGTATGCATACTAACCTACTCTTACCAATGAAGCTTGTGAAGAAAAGCTTCCTTAAAAAATGAATTAAAGTAACTTTATTCCAATAAAACAAAGTACATTCTTATCTGTGATAGGGATTTTTGATGCTATAACATTTAATAATGTGCCCTCATTAAAGAAAGAGGAAGTCAGACCAATTATTGACCTAATGAGAGCATTTGGTATATAAAGCACCCTATTTCTATTCATATGTAATTCACACCTGGTCTGGCTTGTCAACCAGAATAAAATATATTACTAATCACGGACTTGGAAAATGTTTCTCTGAACCTACCAAAGAAATGCTGTGAAGTATATCTGAACTGATAGAAATCTTAGAAATTATGTTATTTCCAGGAGATTGCTGAAAATGTTGTATTACAGAACATAATATAAAAGGAGCACACTTTAATAAAAAGTTTTGGTAACCGACCAAAGCAAACCAGGTTTTTGAAAATACTAAACATACACTTATAAGCCCAGCAAGAGTACACACACTCAGCATCCTAAGAGGATGGGAGAAAGCAGTTCTCACAAGTCAGATTTGCAGAAGAAATGAAATTCAAACAAGACAGAATTTCAGGAGCATTCAATACTGCAGTTATAATAAGAACAATAAAAACAAATGAGTGTCCAACACTTCTGAACATTTGATCTGTATGTGTATTTGAAGATCAGATATCTGCAGACATCCCAATTAAGCAGCCTTTGCCAGTGAAAACTATTATGTTTTAATCTTATTCCTTCAGTAATGTCCTGGTTAAGCAGAGCATGAGAACAGATGCTATCTAGTCTATTTTTGGGATACTCTAGGTAAGCGGCCATTGAAGAAGAAAAGATGCTGCCCTGCAGCATCACTGCAGAAAAATTTAGCTGTATTGGCTCTTCTCATCCAGGGAGCTCATCTCCAAGGAGAACTTTTCTTTTTACATCACTGTAATAATGACATGCAACAGATGAGAATAAGTCCAGTAAGTCTTTTCCAACACTACTTCACAGAATCGTAGAATCATCTAGTTTGGAAAAGACCCTTAAAGTCATCAAGTCCAACCACTAACCTAAAGCTAACAAGTCCACCAGTAAACTATGTTCTTATTGTAACCTAATTCAAAGTGTCCTATATTAATAATTATTTTCCTATAGATGACCCAAGATGAAAGTCTCTGTAGACTTATACACATGGACAAGAAAATGTAACAAGGCAAGGTATGCTTGTATTTTATTCATTTAAGAAAAGAAAGTGAAGTTATTTCACTTTTGAAGGAAGTTCTTTGAAGTCAGGAGCTTCACTGTTTATTTGAAACCACTTATTTCCTCCTACAGTTCCAAAGAAAATAGTTACACAAATACATTAGAGGAAGCAGGTGTATAATTTCATTGACAAGCTATTTAAGATTCTTAAAAAGGAACTTTATGTCAGCCCAGTGATCTTTCAAACATTTTCTTCAGTTACTTACTAGAACATACTCTTTAATATTTATCTTACTACTTTACAAAAGGAAAGCAACCACAGTGAGTTTTTCCACAGTACTAGCAAGCACTGCTTTATGGACCTAAGCACAGAATTAAGTGATCACAGTGCCAGGAAAACACCAATGTCACTTCAAGTTGTAAGCTTATAAAGAAAAAAAAAAATCTCAACATCACTATATTTAACTGGTTAAATACCTAGGGACATGACAGTTAAAAAAACAAAACCAAAACAAAACAACTTGAAGGTAGACTGCAGAATTCCATAAGGTACTATACCATTTGTTTTCAATGGGCCCTCAGCTTCAGTTCAAACTTACTTCTTATTTTATAAATCAGTTATCACTTAAGTTATAGTAACACCTGGAGTTGTTTAAGACTAATTAAGCTATATATAACTAAACATTTATTTCCACAAGAAAGAAAATATATTTACAAAATTCTATTAATCTATCAATAGGCAGCGTCCAGGTTTTTCTTTTATATTTAAATAAAATTTCCTACAACTACGCAAAGCAATTTGATGTGGACAGACACAAGGCAGATGAGTTCTAGAGGGATGTAGATACAAAATTACTTCCCTGGATTTTAAACACTGAATACTAAAGGAAATGCAATCCAATGCCCAGAACAAGAGGCTCTGGTACAGAGGGGCTCTGCCCAGTAAATTTCACTACATAAGTTTTAATTAAGAGTTCTACAGATTAAGACCCTACCGAACTAGCTTGAAAGGTTTAAATTAGTGTAAGTAATTGTCCATGCTGTCTCTGTTGTGGGTTAACCTACCCTGCAGCAGAAATACCACCTTGCTCTCTTCAGGGCGAGGTCAGATATTCAGTTTAAACTGCCTATAAAATCGGTTTAAGCTAAATCTCCGGTCCAGATCTGATTGGAAGCAAGGGCATACATTTCATTATACTGATGGCTGTAGGAGGACATTAATAAATAGGAGGTGGCAACAAGTTTAAGATTTTAAACCACTGCAGTTATTGGCTAAATTAACAATGACCTTATGATAGCAGCTAGGCTTCTAAAGTAGTTTGCTATACTAAACTCCCCAAAGGCAATCATCCACCAGCCCTTACACTACAGGCCAGATACAAGCAGCACATGAAGTAGTATCGCAGCCCTACAAAAGGCAGCAGCAGGCTTAAGGCAAGAATGTATGTGGCACCTCATGGTTAAACAGCAGATGTTTTGGGGGAGGAGAATGTAAGCAGACAGATTAAGTCAAATTGGAAAAATATAAGCATGCTATTGAAAACAGAAACCAAAGTAATAAGAAATTAAATGCATTGTGACTCACCTCATTTTTACAGTTTAGTAAGTGATTTATTTCAAAAGACAACAATTTCTTGCTAAATGAAAGGCTAGTAATGCTATTATTGCCTAACGCTTCCCACTATAACATTCTGTATCAAATCTGCACAGAAGCTTCTCAAGCAAACTGGGCTGAGAAGTAACATACTAAAATCTTCTTCAGCACTCTTATTTCAACCAAGCTATTTAAGCCATTAACAAATAAAAAACCCAACCCCCCCCAAAACCAAACACATCAATGAAGAAAATTATCTTATAAAAGATAACACATCTAAAACTTGCAGTATTTTCACTGGAAAGGTTTAACACTAGCACATTTTGAGGCTGGAATTTGAAATCTGACCTGTGTATCCAGGATGTACACGTTATCAGACTTCCATATTAATATAGCTATGCTTGCAAGTTTTTGGGAATGGGAGAAGACTAACACATTATTTTCAGCAAAGAGCATAGATGGGGCTTTGAGCCACCTGGTCTAGTGGGAGGTGTCCCTGCCTAAGGCAGGAGGGTTGTATCTCAATGATCTTTGAGGTTCCTTCCAACTCTAACCATTCCACGATTCTATGATTTTTATCTGCTAAAGTCTCTCCTGAACTTCATCCAGCCTGGAAACAAATAGAATGCTCCTTTCACTTCCAGGTGCACAATACGCTGTGTCAAAGTACCAGAAAATAAAGGTAGGAAGCTGCCTTAGCCATTCCATGATCCCACTACCAAGTAATAGCAATGTAGAAGATCTCTAAGTGTGGAGGGGACAGAATTAAACTCATGGAGATAAGGGGGCTGAGCAGAAAGAGTAGATGAAAACAAGAACAGATATAGACCAAACTTGCCTAGACATGGTGCTGAGCAACCTAACCTAGGAGTAGTAGTCCTGCATTGAGCAGGGGTGGACCCCATGCCCTCCAAAAGTCTCACCATGCTGTAATTCTAACAGTGGAAGTGGCTGCCCGAAGGGCAACTGAAGTCTGCACCGAAACAAGAGCAGGATAGCTGAACAGAGACTCCAGAGAGGGCCAGAGAGAAAAATCCAAGAACAAACAGGGATTGCAGAGCGAGGAGGCCAACAGGAGTTGTTCAGGGAAGTAATCTGGAGACTCTAGTGCAAATAAGAGAGACAGTATATCTCATTAAAAACCCAGTGAGGCAGAAGGACCAATTGGCTGATCAGAGGCACTAGAAGCAAACAGCTGATAGCAAAGACACCCTAGAGTAGTTGAGCTGGGAAGAGAGAGAGGGAGCATTTAAAAGAAATAGGAGAGAAAGACATCAGATTAGGTATTGAAAAGGGTATTAATTCAGATTGGCTAAGATATCTGCCTAACAAAAATTATGACTGACTAAATGTGAATAGGAGGATTTGGATAAAACACTAACTATGCAGAAAGTACATTGTTGATGACAAATAAAAAAGCAACAAAAGCGGCTTGTTCTGTCAAAGCATGTCTTCCTCTGGAGCTCATCCTCCACAGTCCAAAGACATTCATAAACCCTCTGCATAAGCACATGGATCATACTGTCTAGGGTTGATCCCTATAAAGCATGACAGAGTATTATTAGATACCACTAGCTCAAATAGCAGTGGTCTGCCTGGTGAGTAGCTTCTAAACCTGCTGATATGATGGCAATTATTATTTTTAACAGCTAGGAATCGGCACACAAGCTACATTAGAAATAACTTAATTGAGTAAACAGAATTAAGCCCTGGAGTTTGGAACTGAGTGCTGAAATACATTATCATGGCTTAATTGCACAGCTTTTATCCCCTTCCCCCCATAGAATCTTTGCCAGGTTTGCACTTATCAGGTCAGTACTCAGTATTTTATTTGTTTTTACTCATTGTGCCCCCATCTTAATAAATAAATATTTCATATAGTGCTACATTGAAAGCAGGAATTGATTTCACCATAGGTCATTGCAGAGCAATGATGTTAGATTAATATTGCTAAAATAGTCAAATACCATATTCAACCCACTGAAGTAGCGTGGTTATTATCTCTATTTAACAGATATAATATTAAAGCATATCATTAAGGTAAATAAATCTGTCCTACCTCAGGTGCCTGATCTAAGATATCCAAGAAGTCAATTTCTTTCAGGCTATATTACACAGCGAATTGTATGTTCAAAGATAACTGCAGAATTAATTTTGTGCACATGCACCAATCCCCCACCCCCACAAACCAAGACCTACCACTGATACCACAGAGCCATGCCTTCCAACAGGCATGAAGAAAATATTTTCATTCTTCTGCTTTATTTGCATTATATCTCCACACTTATTTAAGAGGGAACAATTACCCTAGAGACTAGGTTTATTGCTGCCCAACCTAGATGGACTCGCCAGTGGACAGGGCAAATGTATTCTGGCAAACGCTTCTCTGGGGAACAAAAACGACCCACAACCCCACAGTGGTATAATTAAGGACTATAATTTAATAAAGGTAGGCACAAAAGGTAACAGAACTACAGCTGCTTTTTCAACCTTAATTCTGGCATTTCTTAATGTTTGAGAATTTGACCTGAAACTTTAAAATGTCAGTAAACTGCATGCAGTGGCAGAATCAATTTCACTTTATTGACATGTGCAATCCTTCATCATTACAAAACCAGGGCAAATAAGTCATCCACCCCTGCAGAAGCCATTCCTACCTGTTTCTAATATTTCTACTGCACTCATTATCACAATTTCTAAAACAAAACACAAACACACAAACAAAAAACCCCCACCCAAGCAAAACAAAAAAACCCTCCACCCCCACAAACCAAGGCGTACCATAACCTTGATTCAGATGCCTTCATCAGGCAAGAAGAAAATCTTGCCTGATGAAAATCAAACCAAAACCTACCAGCATCCGAAAGGCATCTTCCTTGACTTTGCAACAGAAAGACAATTCTTTTGCATTCTACACACTACTAAAACCTGAGCCATTCTTCACCTGCAAAATGCACTGTTTTGCAGAACACCCATTAGAGAAAGTTACTGCAAGAACATACTGAGTTAGACAATACTTACTCAACAAGGTTTTATCTTCATCACCAAACATTGTAGAACCACCCATGTTCAGTCACTAATCTACTGTAATACTGTACAAAGCAGACATTTCAGAAAGCTGAACTTTAAAGGCAAGTAGTTCTAACTTCAGAAGGACTACATTTGACAGAGATGGTCAGCACCTACATAGCTTGTTTGCAGATAAAAGCATCAATCTACTAACGCTTTCTATAAAGTGTTGCTTTTTTTCCCCTCGCTCTACTGCCAACTGGAAGTTCCCTCCTTCCAGAGTTCTGATTTGTCCTTTTACTGAATGACATTTAGCACAATAAAACTATTTTGCCTACTCTTAGAGGTATGTTTTCACGCTTTTTCGGAGGAACACCAACCATATCAACATACACATTATTTTTGCTTTTAACAACCAGAGATGAACAACAGGAAATTTACAAAAGGTTCAAGAGAATGTGTACCACAAGTGCTGCATACCGTGGCTTCACATTAATTGGGCACACACCATAGAATAGCTTTAAAAGGCATAGAGTGCCAAGAACCCCACAGCTTGCGGGAGATGATTTACATTGAAACTGTGACTTCGAAACTATTTGTTACTGTGAAAACAGTAAGGTAACATTGTATGACCTTTGAGATAAGAAAAAGGGCCTGATTATACAGCCCTAAAAACCCCCATCAGTACCTCGGAAACAAAACAGAAAAAAGCTACAACGAAGACAAAACCTGTGTCGCTGTCCTCAAAAAACCTCCTCTTGCTCTAGATCCAGCCACGATATTACGTTGATTAGGGCAGGGTGTAGGAGGTGGGAAGAAACCGTTTTCACTGCTCACTGTTATAGAGAAAAAGCTGAAATGCTGCTGGGCAGCACTAAACAGGATGCTCCTATTTCTTAACCTAACCCCCAGTAAACAACAACTCCTTGCAAAGCTTCAGTTCAACTACAAAAGGTAAGTTTATCCAGCACATCATGTACCATATCTACTAACTAAACAGACAATGAACGCTGGGGAGCTTGTTCATCCTTTCCTAGGCAGACAGGCAGGCAGTGTGTAATCCTAATAATCTGAGTTCTTGCAAGGCAGGATCTTTCTCTTTGTTTATCCTTGTTCTCTTTTCATTAGTTAGTTAATCCATTACCTAATTCATTTTGGAATCATCTTTAATTGTTAATAATGGAAAGAGTCAGGACTCCTGTGCTGAGCTTACAGGCCTCTCTTCTATTCTTACCCTGGCTGAATTTCCGCCTGGTGTCAGGTCACAGAAGGCAAAGCCTGCTTTTATGCAGCTACACACCACCACAAAGTGAACAAAAGTATAGTGCCACATAAAGGGGGAAAAAAAAAAAAAAGAAAAAGAAAAAAGAAAGAAAGAAAAAAGGGTGTGTGTGCACAGAAAATCATCAGCAAATAGGAACAGGAAGAAAGAAAGGGGGAAAAAGCAACTAGTCAGGTAGGAACTTTAGGGAGGAAAATATTTTTTGGTCACTAAAAAAAAAAAAATCCCTCTGTCCAAATGGAGATGATTTATAACCACAGTGTTGTGAAATTAAAAGAAATAGTGAGCACAACAGCTTTGCAGGTTTCTTCTCTATGCTGTCCCACCGACATGCTTGCAGTGACTGCACAATCTTACATTTCAGAAAAGCAACAGCCCGGCTTCATGGGCTATAAAGCACTAAAAATCCCTTTGCTTAAAAAGGACCTAGAAGTTTGATACCTCCACCTCTTGACCCTGAGTAAAAGGGCTCCTGGTCTCCCAAGATGTATTTTTAGCAGTGTCATATAAAGAAAAGCTTGACTAGTTTTTTTTTGAAAATGCAAAGTCAAACAAAACGCATCAGATGCAGCTTTACAGGTAAAATGAAACTGAGACGGTAACTGCTCTTCTCAGGAAACCAAAGCAAGGTCTTCATCTCAAAAAAAAAAAAAAAAAAAAGGGAGTAATTTTAAAGGCTTTATTCTGTTTATACTTGACTTAAGATAGAGGAACACAGAGTTCCTCCATCAGGACACACAGTGGAGAAATCGTTGATAAAAATTATTTTTCCAGTGCACATTCTAAAAAAAGTCTTTAACCTTGAACACATTTCATCTTGCAACCACATTTCTTTGCACCGATTACCATATCAGATTGCTTATTATGGACAAATGAAAGGCAGACTCAAAGTTTCTCAGCAGGCTTCACCTTTTCCAGCTTGGTGGTCTCACTACAGCCACTATTTATTCCCATCCAAATGTTCTTCCACTATTAGATGATAGAGGGACAGTTGTTGCTCCCTACATAAACATTTTGATATGAAGGAGAAAAGATAAACAGTATGTTGCAACAACTGCCACCCTCTGTCAGCATCTTCACTTTATATACAGTCCCTGTACAGATGTTCAGTTAATACTTTAAAAAAAAAAAATTACTGTCAAGGTACAATTACATTTAGATACAAGGAAGAGCTGCAGCACTGAATATAGGCTATGCATGTGGCCCCCAATTCTCGGGCCATAAAAAGCCCAAAGCACTCATCAACTACCTAATTTAGACAGAATAAAAGCCTTTTATTTCCTGAAAAAGGTATAAATGTTTCTTCCAGAGATTGGGTTCTAAATGATAATACTGCAGAAGACCTACCAAAATATCCCTCCCCTTCCCCAGTTTCACCAAAATACGTTATAAGTTCTGCGTGTGGCATGCTTTCAGCAGAGGAAATGGATGTATTTAGGCATGGCACCACCAACAGTCTTTTCCTCTGGAATGCAACCATTATGGTGCTGAGACAAACTGTTACTTGCCCAAGAACAGTCAGTTAACAAGGCTATTTTACATAAATATTTTAAAATAAAAACACAACACAGCAATGCTAGTGCTGTCATCATGGCCAAACCACTAGCCAGGTAGCACTGGAAATCCCCATGTCTCAACTGAAGTCTTCAGTCCCACCTGAACCTCCACTATTCAGTAGTATTCCCCATGGTGCAGGACCATTCTGAACTCCCTACGAGCCATTTCTTGAAAACACAAACGAGATAAGTTTTTCTCACCAGAAGTCTTATACAGTGAACTCAACAGTATAGGTGGAACATTAAACATTTTCGGATAAAAACAGAAGTTCATTAACTCGATGTGGCTCGCATAGTTTGGTTTTATGTGAAAAAGGTGATCATTAACCGAGAAACATAAAACTGATGTTTGGATTTATTAAGGATATACAACATCAGTGAAACACAATGAGAACAAAGCAACACAATTCTTACTGCAGACCATTTCTCCAGTTAGGCCTCTCGCTGAAGCATTCTTCATTGACTAAATGGAACAATTGAAGGGGACAGCCAGGGCCTCCAATTTAGAATGAGAGCTCTAATCTGCCTTATGGGAGCAGCTAAAGGACCTATGGAAAAATGTTTGTTTAACAGTAATTTGTCTCAACTATAAATGGAAACAGAACAGAACTGACATAGTCCCACAATGACAGTTTGTGCTGAACAATAACAGGATACTTGCATTAATAGAGTTGTGCTCTACTTCGGAAGCAAAAACAAGTGACTACACCAAATTGTATTGGTACAAACACTTATTTCTGCAAGACGTTTGAGGGGCATCTCGCAGAGGACATCATTAGGGGATATGCTGGCCGTTAGAGAGAGGAAGTTTTAATGCATGAGGAAACACCTGTGTATAATGTAACTTTTATTTATGTTAATTTCTTTAGGTCTCTTCACTAGATCGCTTTGGACTAAAGCCACTCTTTATCAGCTTTCCAGACTCATGCAATGTATCTAGATGTGAAGTGAACTTGTTAGAAATGCACCCTTCAGAAAAAAAAAAAAATCCACAGCTACTCTCATATTGTAAATGGCAATTACAGTTGCTGTGTTCTGGCTACCTGTCCAACAAGATACTAATAGTCACCCAGCAGGTGACTGACTTCAAACCACAGTTTAAGAGTTGCAAAGCCTACAGTAATCTTCTCATTGAAAAAAAGAAGTAATGGAGCACTCCTATTTTTTCTTATTTCATAGATAAACTTCAAGGTAAGGTTAATTCTTCATAGAAGTATGCCACAACTCCCATGAAAGTGAAGCAAAACAAAACAGTCAAGACTTTCCTTGCTTGCCTTGATAAGGAAAAACCCAAGGATGGTAATAAAAATGACATTGTACAACTCAGCTATGGGGCTTTTCTTCCTTCTCTGAATTTTACTGTCTTTGAAGAACTCAAAGAATATTCTAAAGCTGGTATAAGCCATGCTCACAGCAGGAAAAAAATTTCTAGTAGAGGACTGTAATGTTTTAGTCCCACATAACATTTACAGTTCTCTTCAGATACAAACCAAAGCAATGAGTATCCTTGAGTCAGTACCTGCACTAAGAGAAAAAAGAAAAAAAACCAAGCAACCCATGTCAGAGAAGAACGAGCAAACAAAACCAAAGCAAACCACCATTTGGCAGTGCCTGAGAATTGCCACAAATTTACATGGAACAACCGTAGATCACTGAAGAAAGACCAAGTTGCCTTACAACTCAGGTGAACAAAGTCACTTCTCATCAACTAAAAAAAAAAAAAAATAACCTTACAAGAAAATTTGGGATGATGAGGTACACATTAGTTCGCAGAAGTTTGGAATAAATCTGTCAATCCACAGCTATCAGCAATAGGGTAAATACCTACTTATATAATGACTTACCAATAAGCATTGAGAAATAAAATAACTTCTTTAAAAAAAAGTGTCTGAAGAATTCTAAAGTAATCTTCAAGTGAATACTTAAGTGGGAGGATTGAAATTCAACTCTGAATTCTACTCTTTAGTTCAAAGTCACAGCTGTTTATTTGGCAGTTGTTTATTTGGACTTTTTTTCCCCCCCCTCTCGAGTTAAAGTAGAACACACAATATATGAAATTTAATCTATATACAACACAAAAAGTTTTCATTTTTTCCTTAAATATTATTTCACTGAGGATTTAAAAAACCACTAGTAAAGAACTAAATTCTTAGTTTCTAAAGAATCATGGATAAAACCTCCACTTCAGAGTATAAGAAATTAAAGGAAGTCTCCTCTTGTGAAAAAAATGGCAACATTTAAAAAAAAAAAAAAAAAAAAACCACAACTGTTTTCTAGATAGTAAGACAGTATCTTCCATATTCCTCCTAGAGGGGACAAAAAGAAATCAACACTACTAAAAGCAACCAGTCCTCTGAGACTCAACATAACTTTTTCCTTTCTTGGTGGAAGTCTCTCTCCAGGTGCAATTCAGATGCTTTTAGCAATATAAGATCCAACACCATTCTCAGTATCTTGAAGGTGTGTTACGTACACAATACATTCAGCTGCACATCTTCCATCACTTAACCAGCAAACCCAGAAAAATCTGAAATCAACTTCTTTACACACAAGCTAGTGTTAGAACAAATATTTTTATTAGTCTTTCAAAGACCATTCACTGACTCTAAGAAAGAATCAGACTGACCTGCAGTTAAGCTACAAACTAGAAGTCGCAGCCAGAAGCGTAGAGCCTAAAAGATGTATCTGTCAACTCATGCTAGTCAGGTATTAAAATTTATTCTGCGAGGCTGGTATGTGGTGCTCATGTACAATTCAGAAAACAAATCACAAAGCTAATTATGGATGCCTGACCATGGGCAAGAATAAACTGACCAAATAATGGAAACCACAAGCTTGGCTTAAGGCCATCAGGACAGTGGTACAGAGCAGTATAGTTTGTACTTCAGAGCTCAAAGGCCTTCCTTAGGTCTTTCTAAATCCAAATTAGGATTCAGAAGTTCCGTGAAATGATTTAGGCATCCTACTTTGTTGGGAAAGAAGGGGGGGCAGGTGGGAAATCTTGATGAGCAATACTTTAGTAAGCCTAAGTAAGGATCATAAAGGCCCAAAGCAAACAGAAAAAAAAAAACCCAACCCCAAACTGGACCAGTTAAGAAGAAAGTTTCTGTCATGACAAGTAGTAGCTAAATGCCAGTAATTAGTAGTAGGAAAAGAAAAAGTATACACATTTTCCATCGCAAAAGGCTCCACCCAACCAGCAAAATAATTCAAGGGTTTGTGTTCTTTCACAGGTTGATAATATTAACAAGTTTTCCTAATGCATATATTAATAATAACTGGGAATCCCAGAGCTAAGGGAGTTTAAATGATGTGTTTACTAATAGAGAGACCAGGATTTGTACACACTGTGAAGGTAAACAAATACATCTGTCAAGCATCTTCCTTCCTCCTGAGCCTCAGCTAGCACAATTAATCAAAATCTGATAATCGCTCTGTATAAGAAATGCGTCATTTGTCTAGTAGATTTAAGAGAAAGGGGAGAGAAGATGACTACACATAAACATTTCAACTCCCTCTTTTAGAAATGATGATCTGATATCCACAAACTCAAAAACAGCTGACAACAAACATAAGAGCTAGAATTCAGCATTTTATAAATGCTGATTTGTATAAAGCTCAGTTGAAACTCTGGCATACTTGAAGAAATGCACATAAAGAATTACGCATATGTAAACTCTTTACTGACCAGTTTTTAAGAGGAGCATTGCCATTATGCAAAAACGAAACTTTCATTTTCATTTTCTGGACCAAATATGCCTAGTTCAGATGCATATTTTTTTTTTTTTGTTAAAATGCTTCATCAGCTTTCTGAAAGCTTTAAGTACTAGCATTTAAATGTTTACAGTTAAATAATGGTAACATTTTGGAAATTGTTAAGTAATGCTACACAGTCATCATTTCTAAGCATGGAAATGGATTGTTAGCTGGGGAATTTAGAATTTGTACTTCAGTTTGACCTGAATATTAAACTGAAAATCTTCTTTTCCAATTAACTTGGTAAAAAACAATTCATCAGGTACTGAAATACAGTTCTTTGCTGACAAAAAAAAAAAAAAAAAAGGAATTCTTAAAAAAACTTCAAAGGAAAAAATTGAATTTTTAAAAGAGAATTTATGGTTAGCTTTGTCCTCAGAATTAAATCCTGCAAGCCCCATTTCCCAAACTGCCCTTTGCTTTTTAAAAATAATGCTGCCCTTGATGACAATTGAGATAAAGTACCAATGCCAACTACAGTATTTTAACAGAAACAAGATTTGTTGTGCTCCTCATAGGGAAACACAGGCACATTTCCAATAAGCGACCACAAGGGCATGAAGGCTTCAAATTTTGATTTCTCTGTTCAGCAATAACTGCGTTCTACTACTGTCCCTTTGGCATAGCCCCATAACTCTACTCCACTACTACCCCTTTGGCAAAGCCTAATCTCTTTCCATCAGAGAGTACAGGAGCAGGAGGGGGAACAGCAGAAGGACACCTTGCCAACCAACACCTCTTCAGCTCACTTACAGGCACTCTGCCTTTTAGACTGTTTGTTACCCATTTTTCCCCTATCCTTCCAAGATGTGCCTGCAGTAGATGCTGTGTGTATAGCACACTGCCAGGTGGAAAACTCCCAGCTCTGCAGAAAGACCTGTGCAAGGAAAACACTCGGCAAGACGCCTGTTATCACCGCTGCTGTCCCCCCACGGCCTTTACAGTCAGAAAGCAATACCCCTGGTCCCTCCAGACCCCTCTACTCCTCCGATTCACGGATCTAGGGTGAACAACAGAGCACTGAGAGGTAAGCGAGAAACTCTCGGGTGGGAGGTGTGCCAACCCTGCCCCCGGACTGCACTGAAGGCCCAGAAGTTGCCTGCCCTCCTCTCCCCGTGCCCTGTAAGTTCAAGTGTAAGAGTTTCTAGGGCCTCGCCGGCGGCCCGGTGCCGCTGCCGTGCAGCAGGAGCGAGACGCCCGCCGAGGGGCCCCCCGCGGCGCCGCGGCCCACCCGGGCGG
>VXBJ01001528.1:342365-423696 GCA_013400055.1 Nycticryphes semicollaris | reverse complement strand
CCCGCCCACCCCCCCGCCACGCTGAGACCAAGCGAAACCCACCCGGCAGCTTCCTCAGCGCTTCGGGCGGGGGCGGCCCAGGCCGGCAGTGCCCCACTCCTCCGCCGCGGCTCGGGGCCTCGGGACCCCTTGCTCCGCCCGGGGGGGAACCAAGGGGGAGACAATAGGCACAANCCTGCCGCCGGCCTACACCCCCCGGTACCTGCGAGTCGAAGGGAGGAAGCGGTGCTGTTCCGCCCGCCCGGGCCCAACCCCGCACAGGAAGCAGCTCCGTGTGTGTGTGGTGTGTGTGGTGTGTGTGTGTGGGGAACGGCGGGGGCGGTGCTGCCGCGGGCGGGGCGGAGCGGGGCGGGACCGGGCTCTGCCCGCCGTTGGGGGGGGCGGGGCCCGCGCGGGTGGTTTCCACGGCGCGCTGAGCTCACGCGCACGGCAGCGGAGGCACCGCCCCCGCGCCTTCCCCTGGCGGCCATTGGGGCGGGGCGGGAGCCGCGCTCCCTTCAGGGCGCAGGGGGGCCTCGGCTGCCGCGGCAATCGGGGGTGTCCTCCCCGACCTTCTGCCGCTCTCCCGGGCTCGCGGCTGGCCCGGTGTGTCCGCTCTCCGGTGGCGGTCAGCGCTCTGGGCCGGTGAGCGGGGAGCCCGCAGCGCTGCCAAGAGCGGCGGCAGCGCAGAGTAATTATTTATTGTTCCCTGGACTTCATACCCGTTAGAACGTAGACGTGCGGGGTGAAGAACGCGCTCGGGCGTTGCGGTAGGGTCACGTCGCTGAAGGCTGATTCACTCGCCCTGATTCATGCTGTGAAATACAGCAAAGCCCTGATTTCGTGCTCCAAAATACAGACGGTTTTGCGTCTCCCCGCCCTTCGTGCCGTTTGAAAGGGACCTTGCCCAGAAGCTCCCAACTTTTCTCTACGACGTGACCCTGCTCTCCTTTCGGTAACCGCGGCCGGTCCTGGCTCCCCGGGCGCCGCAGCTGAAGTCCCGGTGTGCCGCCCACCGGCCTCGCCGCCCGCTGCTCCGGCTCCTTTGGCCACCGATCTTGTCCCCGCCTTTCACGGGATTCCCTCTGGAGGGACAGCAGTCCTGTCCCTGCTGCTGCCTTCTCCCACAGCCTGCCCGCTGCTCCTCACCTCCCCATCTGGGCCAGCTCTGAATTCCTCGCCCCTGTCCTCTGGCGTATTTTAAGAATTATTTGCACACATTAATCTTACATTGGTTTGAAATTGTGTGCTTTTTTTTTTTTCCTTCCTTCTTCTCTATTTAATCATCTTGCTGTCTCATATCATTTCTGAATTCTGTGGAACTGGAGTTTGTCCTGTGTTTACACAGGATGAGTGATACTTCCATTAAGCGGATCTTACTCTGGAAAAAGTTACTAATTACCCAAGCTGCATTTAATGTGTGCAAATATTGTAAAATGATTAAAAGGTAACATGCTTTTCCCGCGGGATTTGCAATGTAGGGTCTGTTAAAGACTTGCACATACGCTTACTTTTATTTGTGTGCATAGTTCCATTTAAGTCAATAGGAGTACTTCCAGTACATCAAGTTAGGAGTGAATACAAGTCATTCCATGGTGAGATACTTAGTCTGAAACAACAGAATAGGCAATTACAACAAACAGGGAGGGGAAGTGGAAAATGAGGGTAACAGCAATGAGATTATGCTGGAATTTTGGTTTGTTGTGTAAAAACCACGACAGTTCCTTTGCTTGTACAAGCCCATAGCTAGGCGAGTTACTTAGGCTCCAGCACAGGAAACATGTACATGTTGCTTAATGTGTGTAAGTAGTGCCATTGTAGTCAGCTGGACGAGATCCTCAAGAAAATGATGTTACATATAACTGTTTGCAGGGTAAGGTCTTGGCCACTTTCTGATGAGATATGGTGCAGAAAAAACGGAATTAGAGAACTGAAGTTCATAAAATGAGGGGACAAAAGGGGACAGCAAGAGTAGAGATGAATAAGAGAAAGAAAACGAAGAGGGAAACACAGTGTATAGAAGAGCATGATAGGGTAGGTGAACAAATTTTGCCTGGAACAGGAACAGTAAACAATTTTACCAATTCAAATGCGCAACCACCAATAAAACAAAAAACAGCAACAAGAAATTCAAAGCAATGCAGTGATGTACTACTTTCTAAATGTCCAGAGGGATTCAGCAAATCAGTACCAGTATTCTGAAGTCCCTTGGCTAATGCTGGAGAACCAGAGGGGAACAGAGCCCAGGTGTTTTAAAATTCTGCACTGAGAGATTGTCTGTAAATCAGACAGAGATTGAGTGGTCACTGTGGTGGTCAGATGGTTTCTCCTTGAAGCTGATGAGGGACAAAGCAAACCTCCAGCCACCCACCTTCCTGAGAGCTCTGCTGCAGAGAGCCTGCAGCCAAGTAGGTGCTTTCACCAGCAGCATTCAAAATAGTCAATTAACAAAATACAGAAAACACAGGGAGGAAAGAGAATCTTTTCTGCACAAGCTGTACACAAAAACTGACAGTGGTTTGTTCTGATATATTGGGAAGATATGTTTTTTTGCTTTTTTGTTTATTATTATGGAACAGAATGACAAAGAAGTATTAAGGAAAAGTAGGGGCTGCCCAAACCCTTAAACAAAGAGGAAATACCTCATGCACACTGCATTTTGTGAAGCATACAAGATTTATGAAAACACACAAGCCTGTCTTTCCAAAACACTTTCTAGACAACCTCTAGGTTTGAAACATTCTGGGTATTTAATTCAGCTGCTGGCAGAAAAGTACAAAGTATTGTATCAGAATACAAAAATACTGCTCTGCAAGGAAAGCATCTGGTGCATTCTAAGCACACACAACATGCTGGCAAACGTGGAAGAGGGAAAATCATATCAGCATGAAGAGAGGAGAGCAGACAGGACTGAGGAAGAAAGGTGCTTCTCCTCTCAGTGGGAGGAAATGAAGAAAGAGTAAGAAGGAACTGAAGGAAAGGTGTGACATGGGCAACGTTGTCTTAATTTAGTATAGCCTTCTCATCATCTATGCTTCTATGGACTGCTGGGCTCAGTATAGTTTCGGTATTTAAATATGCAATGCTGCTATCTCGTGTGAAAGGGTACTGTAAAGTCCACTGCCTTGGGCCAGAATTTCATGTGTTTATGGTCTATTCTTTAAGCTTATGTAGGAAGAGTATGACTGTGATGGGTAAATGTTCCGTCTCTCTGATCCCAGATCTCAGTCTCTCTTAGAAATCTTTATCTGAAATTTCAGCCATCACCTTCAACATAAAATTGGCAAAGCCATGCCTTTTTCTATACATAATTTTGTGTTTCCTGCAGACTCTGCCATCATCTGGACTCCAGTCCATCCTTTTTAGGGGGAAACAAGACATCCTCAACCTTTCCCCTTTTGACACACACATTTGTGTCCCTGACCTTTCTTTCATCTTGTTCTGAAGAACACCCTTTGTCTGTGGATTCACCACACTCCTACATTTTCCAGCTGAACTGTCTTGCCAATTTTTTTTTTTTTTCTAACTGGAGAGTTTATTTTTAGCACCCCTGATTTTACTGATCTGTCTTACAGTGTTGCCCCACAGATGGCTGCATTTGCACAAAAAACATAGCGGAAGATTGATGTGGCAGCAGGAACAAGTGGCATAGGGAAGGAAGAGAAGTGTCTAGATCAATTTTGCCAGTGGAGAAAATGTAATATGGAAATGCATTCTGACTTGCAGCTAAAGAAGAAAGGATAAAAGCCTTTGATGAACTAAAATATCTGCAATACACATTGATAGCAAAACACATCTTTAGACTGGGCCTGCAAAATTTGCAATGTTAAAAAATATCAGCATATTACTCATAAATATCTTATTATATATCAGTATAGCTAAGATACAAATCACATGGGATTTGGTGTTGAATAGGTGTTGAATTCTGTCAGGTTTCTGTTCACCCTTTGTGAAAGAATATTTGCTGCACCCTGATTTGCATCAATTGTATTGAGTGCAGTATATTAGAAAACACATACTCTGGAAGAAATCCAGATTAGGATTTTCTCAAGAGGCATCATTAACCTGAAGACAAAATGAAAGGATATTTAAATACACGGGTACCATGATGGCAAGCCTAGGATAATGGACTAATGTCAAATAGAGCTATCTAATGTAGATGCATCCTCACTGATCCAAGTTACAATTTGGCAAGATACCAGTAAACAATGTGCAGGCTGAGAACTTTTCAAATTATCAGCACGTCATAAAACATTAAAGGTGAAGGATTCCATAGCTGTTTCAAACATCTCAGATATCTTAGAGTTACATCATCTGATCTAATCAGCCTCTTTGGTAGCCAACAAAGACAAAGCAAGGATAGAAAATTTAGGATATCTAGAACTACAGGCCCCAGAACATGCCAACTGCAAGAAAGAAAATCTGTTTAAATAAATTAAATAGGTTTATTTCCATTCCCAAGGAGAGACAATAGAAATAGAGAAGTCTGGGTTCCTGAATCCAAAATATGGCTCCTAAACAAGTATTAGATTCCACTCAACTTGTGAGGCTCCAAAAGTCTGTTAAAGTCTTGTTTATGAGCTTAGCAGTTCTTGAATAGCTCAAACTGTATTCCTGGATGTAATATTTAAGATCTGAAGATGGTTCTGGAAGTCAGGTGCCTAAAGATAAGGGGTTACAAGATGTATGTGTGATACCTGTATATTTTTGTGGAGCTAGCCCTTTTTAAAGGTCAGTTGCATCCTTAGGTAGCTTCAATCTGCTAGAAAAAGCAATGAAAACCAAGTAAGAGTTAGTTATACTGTGAAAAGCAGCGGACTGTAATTTCTGTTGTACAACACTGTTTCCATTCTAGTCTCCTGGGCTTTCCTTCTCTGTTACTCAGAACAGCCTGAAACTTCTGTTTCTCTGGGTTGAGAAGTTATGTGCTTGGTCTCTGCTCAAAGGTGAAAATGTTTCTGGAAAGCTTGAGCAAGAATGTTTTTGCTGTTTGGTGTGAGGACAGTGGGGTAGGGGGAAAAATTGCATAAAGGTAAAAGTGCTTGAGGGTTTTCTAAATAACTCTTTCATTAACATCACGAGATGTGAACCTATCAAAGTTCTGGTGAGAATAACCCTGCTCAGGAAAGACCTATACTTTTTCGAAGTCTCAGATCAGTCAAAGGGTCCTTCAAGCAGTATATACTGTCCGTCTTTGGCAGAGCCAGAGACCATTTAGATTTGCCTTTCCCTGAGGAGCTAATTTAGCTCAGCTTTAGCTGTCCTTTGAGTCACAAACAGTGCCTCTATTTCTTCATGGTGACACACACTGCACCCTAAAGTCCTAATCCACCAGTTGGACCATTACTGCGTAATCCTTCCTGAGGTGGCTCATCTGCAGTATATCTACAGGTTCCCTTGCATATAAACTTGGACAGGGGAAGCTGTTAAGGGTGGTGCTTGGTGCCCCCCAACTTTAGTGTGCACCATGGCCACAGTCTGCTACTGATGGGACAGGACCTCTAAAAGTGTCACAGCAGGCCTTGTGGCCTTGTCTCTCTGCATGTCCTCATATGACAATTAAGTATAACCAGTCACTCACAGGCCTTTAAAAAATGTGCCATCTGCGTGACAATGAGGGCCCAAAGGGAGGCTCTGTCACTGTGTCCATGGGGTATGCAGAAGTAGAGGGTTTCTCTGCAGGAGCACCTCACAGAGGCTGGTGAGATGCCTCAGGTCAGCTGCAAGGTCAGTGGACCTGAAAGCAGCATGTATTTGCACCCAGGGTGCAGATGACAAGTGCCAGCCTGAACAGCACAGGAAGAGATTCTAGGCAGGCATGATGCCACAAAACCCACTGTCATATGCTGTCACCTGTGGTCATGCCAGGCATTGGATGTCCAGCCTGAATATGTGTTGAACAATGGCAGTGAAGGAGATTTCTCCTCAGCTGGACTTGTACTCCCCAACCTCTGACTCTCCTGTGGCCACAGAACCATTTTTGTCAGTGAGCAGCACAGGCCAGAGTCTCTCCATGGTGGCAGGCCAGGGCCTGTCAGCCAGGGCCTGTCCCACCACCCCAACCCTGAGCCTGGGGAGCTGAGGGGGACTGGGGAAGCCCCAGCCTGGGCATTGGGCACCTCACTGGGGACAAGCTGAGGCCAGGCCAGGACATGAGCCCACAGGTGGGCCTGGCTTAGGGGGGCCCGTGGCCATACAGCTCAGGACCATGGGAGCTGGAGACTGTTCCCACTGCAGCATCACCAGGACAGGGGCTGAAATAAGGTCCCTGGGTAGGGACATTCAAGGCTGTGGGTGTCCTTGGGGCCCCAACACATCCCCAGTTCCCTGCATGCAGTCACAATGTTGGTGGAAAAGGACAAAGATGGAGATGAGTGAGAAGTGGTTGCCTTTAGCCCCTGCTCAGAGGGCACAAGATTTCTGGTAGAATGGCTACGTCTGTGAGAGCCAACCGACACAGGACCTCTGTACAGGGAGAGCTTTCCAGAACTTTGTCATCCTTCCTGGCCTCACCAGGGCAGATGGGCCATTCACAGCAGAGAGCCACCTGCTCTGCATGGGGATCTGCAAACACAGCTCTGTCAGGTTATCTGATGATTCCCTCTTGCAATAAAACATCCTGCGGCCCCAACCACTGACCAAGGACAACGTCCCTGGCAAGTTTGCTGTTTACTGTGATTACTCGCAGCATGACCCCCATGAAGCAGCAATTATGGCCTTTACCTCTTTCCCAGAAGTCTCCTCTGTTGCCTCTCCTTCCTCAGGCAGGGCAGGAGCAGGCCTCCCAGACCACCTCCGGAGTGAGGTTGGAACCTCTTTCTTCCTTGCATGAAGCTGATTCCAGAAACAAGTTAGTAACAGCAATTTCCAATGGTCAGAAGCATCCAAGTCCAATAATCTCTCCAACAGTTTCCAAGACTTCAACCCCCTTTTGGGACAGTCATTGCATATGGAGAAGGAAGTGACTGCAGTGCCTTGAGATTACCCAGGAATGGCACATAGTTCAATCTTTGACAGAGAGCTTTAAATAGTTTTGATTCATGGTAGGCAGCATACCAGGACGTGCCTAGTTTGGCCATGATGCAATATGACTGGAAGATAACTGGTGGTCTCAAATGTCCCTCACACACACAGGGGAAACATCTGAAGCAGCCAGAGGTTTTCAGTCTAAGTCACCACTCAGACCAAGCTACAGAGAAAGAGAATTATCAATGAAGTCTATTAATGTAATGCCCCAAACCTTTGATAGAGATTATCTTTTTTCTACCAAGCTTCTTCATTCTCCAGTCTAAGATGGTGCTCACAGAAAAGTACATTGTCTAGGACTGAGTCCCAGTTCCTGAAACCTCTCCCAGACACCTGGGTAGTTAGCTTGGGAGAACTGCTCCAAGTAATGCTCCCATGATGCAATCTGCAAAGACAAGCTCCTGCACCCGTACACAAGGTTGCAGTGCTGGCCTCAAGGGTACAGGTATCTTCAGGAGACATGCTCCAGTGGGGAGGAAATCACAGCAGAGGAGTGGCAACAGAGCTATATCCAGCAGGCTTCAAGGGCTTTCATGATAACAACCTTCTGAATCAGCTATGGGATAATCCTCTGATCCAGATCTTGCAGAATCCTTTCCAGTTCAGTCTCTTTATCATGCTCCAAACCATGGGACTAGAATACATACTATGCAATTTGTACATGGGGGACTTTAAGTGCACTTGCATTGGTTGGCAAAGTAAGGAAAATGCTGTGATATGTTTTCTTCTTCCTGCTGTCCAACAAAGTCCACGGGAGCTGGCCCTCTGTCTGCTTCTGCTCTGCCATTCTGCCCTCCAGCTCTTGGGTGGTGTGCCCAATTTGCCTGTCTTTCTCAAAAAGAAAACGGAATTGATTTAAAATATATTTAATATATGGTTTATGCCACAGTTGTTAGTTTCTAGAGTCAGGTGTCTTGAGTTAGCCTCTTACTTTTTTTCATGCTAGAATTTGCCTACTGTCCCTAAGCAGTCAAAGCAGCAATCAGTGGATTTGGCTCCTCTGGAGACTCTGCCTCAAGTTCTGCAGAAGGTACTGTGTGTGTTGGTGCTGTTTCCTCTTTTCTTTTTTTTTTTCTTTTTTCTTGGCAGGTCTTCACAGGGTTTCTTTCCCCTTGATTCCTTTCTATTTTTGCATTAGATCAGCTAAACACATGACACCTAAGACTTCACTCACTCTGTCCCCCCTCCACCCCTTGCACTCAATTCTAGCCAAGATATACGGACAGAGATTTCCTCTCACCCAAGGGTAATGAGTCACCGAGTCTGGATGATTAGAAGGAAGGGTTTGGGTTTCACCTGCCTTTTGGGAGATCATTTTCTCCTTAACGATACCATTCCTAATCCTATACATGCTGCAGATGCAGTCTACCACAAGATCTGCAGAAGTGAGTCCTCTCTGGAGACTGCAGTGCTACTCATTGCTTTCTGGAAGGTATTTCTGTACCACATTTATCCCTAAAGGGTTAGAACTGACACTTGACACTGAAACTTGTTTAATGCTTTTTCTGTTTCAAGTTTCTATAAAGCTTAACTACTGAGATAGTCCAAGTTTCTATGTGAAGCAACGAAAGGGCAGCCATACCACTCCATAAGCAGACTCTCTGACGTTGTTGTGGGGTTTATCTATAATGCACGGTATGTAGATGCATTTGGGCTAGCTCTACAAGGGTTTGGCTGGCTGTGCAACCACAGGGCACAGCGCCCAGGGGAGAAAAACAGCACACCATACTTCCAGGCTGAGAAGTGCTCTGTATTGTTGTTGCAGCATTAATGCTGGCAGTAACTGAGCCAGTTGAGATCTTGAGATTCTAGTCTTGCCATTGCTGCTTCAGTAGGGAATGCTGACTTAGAACAAAGCAAAGATTATGAGATTTGGTACAAAATTATTCCCTCGAACAGTAACTGGCAACACATGTCACCGCTCATGTGAAGATCTGTCTGCAATGCCAAGAGTGTGAGTTTTCAGCTTTAGGTCACTCCAGTTCACCATCTATTTATCTGTCAGATCTATTTAGCTGCCATGCAATATAGAATCTTATGTTATTGGTGACTGGAATTCAGTACTACACCCAGATATTTGGCTGACTCACAAAAGGCTGGATGAGTTTATAATCAATAAGAAATTCACATAACTACAGAGCTGAAGAAGACAATGAGCAAAGGATGCAATCTATTAACCACCGACCCGGGAAGCATTTGCACCTCCACGCATGCATGTAGTCTTCATGGTAGAGCAGTTCCTCTGAAGCCTCTGATATTGCCCATTGCTAGAGACAAGGCTCAATGGTGTAATTTCCTTAGTCATAATGAATGATACTCCAATGCCCTTAATTTAAATCCTTTTCATAGTACTGAATTACAGCTTGACAGCAGAGATCTCATGACACACTCCTGTTTCTGATTCCCCACCTGCCTCGTGACAACTCTCTTGCTTGGTTACATGAAAAAACATCACCACCTAAGAAGAAGACAAAATTACAATAAACTTTGGATTCTTTGCCATCTCCTATTTGCTTTCTGTATTTTTTGTTCTTCCTTTTTGCAGGATTTTACATTTATTCGGACTCAATCTTTTCATTGCTTGCAACTTCCCATTGCTCTTAGGTGATCACTTTCCAGTTTGCAATTTCTTTCTGTGTGCTGCTAGGAGTTAGAATCCAGTGTCATCATTAGCATTTTGCTAGGCTGCAGTTTACACCGATGAAACACTACCCCACCCCAAAAGTGAGTTCAAGGTAGTTATCAAAGGTAAAAAGGGATGTTTGCTTGTTTTAGTTTTGTTGACAAAAAAAGGAAAAAGCTCCAGCTCACAACTGGGTTTATGTCATCTGGTAATAGGAATGCATGAAGACCAATTTTTTTAATTTTGTGGGTTTTTTTGCTTAGTTTGGTAAGACAAAACACTTGGAGCCTGAGCACTTGCGGTTAGGATATGAGGGGTGTACCATACTGTTCTGAAGTCTTGAGATACTTTAACAGTTTATATCCTGACACTGAAGTCATAGGTTATTGTAAACATTTATCATATATCTGAAGCATGCCGTTTTCCCATGACACACTGTAGGCTCATATCAACTAGTTGTCTATGAAGAAGCTGTATGAATCACCTCTTGGCTGCGTCTGTCTTCGTTCAGTGTAGAGAAAGCACAGATTACCATCTTAGATTCATGCTTACCATTTGAACAGTTAAGGTGAGGTAAGATGAATTCTGCCCTCAGATTAGTCAGGTATCAGAAAAGATATCAAATGCTCCTTTCCTTCCTCTGCAGCATTACTAAAAACCTACATAATTATTCTTGCAGAATTATTTGATATAATAAATGCTCATACTTAAAAGCAAAGTGTAATAATTAGCCAGGGATGATAGCCTACATAGTTTAATTTGCAAATAAACTCTTATCCCATCTCTGAGACCCTTAAACCAATTTTTCCACAGCTGGTGGGTCCTGTCAGCCAGATCACAACAGGCAACTGGAGGGAAGCGGTAAGGGCTTTCTTTTTTTTTTTTTTTTTGCTATGCAAAGATGTGAGCTAGGCAGTTGGTAGCTTTTATTCCTCTTTATTACACATGAAACCTTGATTTAGTGCTTGTGCAGTACCAGAGATGTTTAAGAGACTCTACAGCCAAGTAAAAGGCGTTGAAAGGGCCCCGTGTGGGATTAAAGCACGTTAGGACTAACAGAGGGTTAGAACGAGTAGAAGGAGAAAGTACAAGATCACAGGTCTTCACGCCATACTGAACTCATTTTCACCCTTTACAGATGCCCCTTTTCCTGAAGGATCCAGGCTAAGCTATAAAGCTTGCCAAGGCAGGTAGGGCTCCCGAGAAGACCATTTTTGTCTCCTTCATGGATAGAGGGAAGGGCCTGGCATGTGTGGGATGCAGCTGGCACGGGCAACCAGACCCAACAGCTCACAGGCATTGGCTCTGCTGTGTAGCTGTTGAGGGGCTCAAAGCCACCCTTGGAGAGAAGTGCTAGGTCTGTTCAGCAGTGAATAAACTGCCAGTAAGAGGTTTGTTGTGATTCCCTTAAATGAGGCTTCGAGTGAGTGAATGATATAAAAACAGGAGACAGAATGCTACTCAGGAGCATCTGCTCTTGATCCCCATTGCATTTCTGAGTTCAAGGCCATGTTCCCCACACAGAAGCCAGAAAAGAATAATTCTCAACATCGTGATAAAACCAAGAATCCTTCTCAGTACAGATAGGTTAGGAAGACCCCAGAGAGGAGAGTGTTAACATCCTCGTAAAGCTATGCCCATGATGGCCTGCTTTCTTTTTGTCTTACTGCTAAGCAAAATACAGGATGCATAAATAGAAACACTGAATATAGACTGCAGGAGATTATTTTAGCACAGTATAAAGGCATGATGCCAGTAAAGCTGTAATTTGAATATATATTTTTGTTGCAGGATCTAGTGTTCTGTTTTACACATAGACACACGTACATAACAAGAGCAATGAGGCTGTCAGTTCTGGCCACCTCAGTAGTATTGCAGAATTCTGAAGAAGATGACAAAACATTGCATTCAGTTGAGAAATCAATTTAAGTAAAATGCTTAGAGAAAATAGATTGTTATCTATAGAAAAGGGGAAATTAAGTGCATGTGGAACTTCACTAAAGTATGCCCTGTTTTGGAAAAAACAGAAGTTCTAAGCCACAAATGGAGTGGAACTTAAATAAATTGAGCAATTGAACTTGTTGAGCTAGTTTAATTGCAAGAAGAATAGTACAAATATCTAAATATTATGTTTCCTGAAACCAAAGTGGACACTATCAGAATGTAGGATACTTCTATATCAACTGTCAGAGAAATATTCACAATAATTCATGTATGGAATGTAGTAGCAGGGCAACAAGAAAATCATATGTAACATTTTAACAGGAATTAGGCAAACCTTTGGGCATCCCAACTGACCAGTGCTCCTGTTTCTAAAGAAAAGCACCTACATGTACTTTCTGGGCACTTCGCACTTCAAAGTTCCTTCATCCTTATTGCCCAAGAATCTCTTCACATTAGAATATATCAATATATATCAAACTGATCATTTGATATATGTCTAATCCTAATGACATTCTCTAGAGCCAGGTAAAATAAAAGACGGTTTGAAAATACCTATACAGAAAGAAGACTCTTTCTTTTCTATCATACACACAAACAGGCTTGGGGGAGAGTGTTGATGGCATTTACTTTCCTTTGGGAAATATGGGGAGCTATTCCAACTGGCTTGGCCAAAGTTTGCCAGAGCACAGCCCTGCTGTGCACCTCCAGTTCTCTGCAGCTTGGTCATTTCCCAAACTCTTATATCCTTTCCAATTTAATGATATTATTATTTATCCCTCAGTGTTTTGCAGGTTTTTTCCTGCCCCTTCTTGTTTTTCAAATGAATACTCATGCTTACTAACATCTTAACCAAAAGACCAAGGCTTCAGTACAGCTTTGGAAATACTGCGTGCTGTGAACTTTCATTTGCTTGTTGTTTGTGCCTGCCTTTAGATTATAAATAGAAAAATTCAGAAAAAAAACCCATAACTTAACCCATATAATACCCTACTTAATATCCTTCCTGGCATGACTAAATATAGTGTCTCAGTGTCAGTGCAGAGAGCAAGAGTGAGACCAATTCTTTTCAATCTGTCTAGAAATACCCAACTGCGATCTGTGGAGAGCTGCCTGGTGGTCCCCACAGGCTCATCTGATCACATGTTGCTGGCTTCTCATCTCTTCCAGCTGCTAGCTTCTAATAAAAGCAGAGGGAAAATGGTATTACACAGAAATAACGGCTATGGCTGCCCCAGGAGTATTATGTGAATGTGTACTGGAGAAAAGATGATCTCCACAACCCTGAAAGCAGGGAGGACTGGCTTTGCAAGTCAGTCTCTTTGTTGACCTGTGATCTACCATATGGAAAAGTTGGACATTTGTGTGGCCTTTTAAGTCCTACTTTGATTTACCTCTTCAGGGCCATTCTTTACCCTCATTTTCCTCCCTACAATTGCAATATACAGTTATAAAGTGGTTTTCCTCTAAACCTAGATCCCTGGAAACTACATGTAGGATAAGATCCTTAGCTCCCGAAGCAGGGACATTTCTCTGCCAATGCAGGATTTTCAATAGTTCTACTCTTAATCTAATTGCTTCTCCAGTCTAGTTTAAAATTTTCTCAGTCAGTGCAGAATTCAAACAAAACTGCAGGCTGTATGAATAAGCCTAGCCAAATGGGAATTTGCTCTGACTAAAGGTCAGGCTTGGCCTCTAAAGAGCAGCCTGTGTGGTAATGAGTGCTTGGTTCCCTTGAAAATTGCAATTGTATGGAAATGTCACAAGAATACATGTATCTTTATTTAAAGAACTGGGTTTTTGGGTTTTTTTTTGTGTCTGGGTTGCTTAAAACCACATGACTGAGGTATTTTCCAATGCAGCTGTTACAGATGACTCCAACATAACCTCCTTTACAATCAAAGGGAGGCATGGAAAGTAACAGATCTTCAGATAAGAAAAAAATTCACTTGTAGCTGTGCTTAGGCTTGTCACTTACATTTTTCAGAAGAGATTG
The DNA here is from genome assembly GCA_013400055.1 of Nycticryphes semicollaris. Lineage (NCBI taxonomy): Eukaryota > Metazoa > Chordata > Aves > Charadriiformes > Rostratulidae > Nycticryphes > Nycticryphes semicollaris. The sequence goes on along the minus strand of VXBJ01001528.1, from coordinate 410,131 downwards.
TGCCCTTGCACCCATGGGACTATGCTGCAGGCTGGAGAGTGGAGGGGCTCAGTCTGGCTCCACACAGAGCTCCACTGAGGTTCTGCCTGAGGCTCAGCCTCCTGCCACCCCACTCACCTCTGAGCCCTGAAATCAGGTAGAGCCCCTTTCACGCTACATCCCCTTTCACCCTGCTCAGTCAGTGCCCACACAAAATTCAAGCTTCTGTTTAGTGAAATTCTCTGTATCTGTCTTCCTCTCCTGTTTTGTCCCTTCCTCTCTAGAACAAACCCTGACCCTGGCATGTCCTTGGGGCCACAAGATATTTATTTTAGCTGAAATAAAACAGAAAAGAGAGATTCAAATCTCTCTCTACTGATGAGCAAATAGCTTTTATTCCAAAAGAAAACATGATGTGAAAAAGTACCCTTCGGACAGAGGACTGCAGAGGCATATCAGTGGATGTTCACACTCAGCATGGCACTTAGTGCTACCCTTTCGACAATTATCACCTCCTGGCCTAACCCGGGGCTGCTGAGCTGATACAGAGCTGGCTCTCCTGCCGCGGAGGGTGCCAGAGAGGTTAAACGCACTACTGAAGGGGCAATGTCTTTCTGATGTGCTGCTGGAGTGGAGTTGCAGTCAAGGACATGTAGGGCACCCTGCTGCAGTTATAAATGACTGTGTAGAAAGAGGGGACTTCTTGGAAAGGAAGTGAAAGCAGCAAGGTGGATGGCCACGCAGAGATGCTGCAGGTAGGGAGAGGCGGCGTGTTTATCCTAGGAAGACGCAGTCGAAACTGCTGGGAGGGAGCACACTTCTGGCATATTGCTTTCTTCCTCCCAAATGTAGTTGTGTGGTTGTAGCAGGAATCAGCAAACAGCTCTGCTTATTGTGTGACTAGTCATTACTTCAGCCCACTGCAGACGCAGAGTAGAATTACCTAAACAACCAACATTCACATTTTGAAATATTCTTTTAATTCCACAGCCATAAAGACTGGAGACTTTACAGTTTTGAAAATGAAAGAGAACCCTACAATAATTTGCAGACCCACATAATAGCTTTTTACAGTAGTTTATTGACAATTTTCTGACTAGAGTTAAGCTGTATTGAATGTAAAAAAACCTCACACCAGCACACAAAAAAGGGAGGAGGAAGACAAAAGAAAACCTATTTACTTTTAAAGGCCTGTTGACAGCTAACATAAAATAAAAATTTAGGTTTTGAAAAACAGTATATTTTACCAGGCAAAAATCTAATGAAGCTGATTTTTAAACAACTTAGCACAATTACACTGATTGCAAGAGCAATTTGTGTAATTACATGGGGAAATGACCATAATTAGCCAGAAATGAGCAAGAACCTTGTAAATGTTCCCATATACAAGATTTTCTTCATCTTTCTATGGGATGTTCAGTGTTTACTACGAGCTCCTTTCTTTAAACCAATAAAAAGTTGTGGTGAGATCAAAAAGTCTGTCATATGTTCGTGTGTAATAATCCAAATACCCAGAATCACCAGACTTTGGGGACAGTTATGAATGGTTACAGATGACCACTGGGATTTTGAGGGGAAGACTGTGTGTCTGTTGTTACAGTAGCAGTGCCCAGCGACACATGGAGAGGCATTTCAGTATGCAAATGTGGAGGGGGAGGAATCGTGCCTTTTGCATTGAAGTTCTGCCTGGCATCATGTCAAAAAGTTAATTTCAGTGCAGTAAGAAGAACAAAGAACAAGTTTAGGAAGGGATTGATATTTTATTCATATTTAGATTAGGTCCGGAGAGATGATGAGAAAGTTAATTGGCCTCTCTGAAGAGGCAGACGATCTCACCAAGAAGAAAAATTATCTTGAGCAATTGAATCTTTTTTCTTCATTATTCTTCTTTTCTCTTTTAATCTCCCTATATAAAGCTAAAGAGAAGCTGAAGAAAGCCAGGCCAAATGGCAAGAAAATGAGCACAGGAAGAGAAGAGACTTCAACTGATGAAGGGAATTGTGGACAGCAGGGACAATAGTCAAAGCAAGTCCTATCTTTCTGGATAGAAATGAGTTGGCTAGAGCCTTTCATAACTGTTTATGATCTGTTATTATTGTTGTTATCATTATAGATCTCTAAAGAGAGAGGAAAGTAACTGCTGGAAATGCATAGCAACTTTAGAGATTAAAAAAGTGGCTCTCTAGACACTTTCCCTATTAAAAAGCCACTTTGGGTGGTTGTAAGAACCACCTCTGTTTAAACAAGGGGTCCTGGTGACAACGGCTTCACAGCAAAATGCTGGAAATAACAGTCCAAAATTACTATCCCTATTAAACTCAATATATATTGCCAGCACAGTTGTATTTTTGGCAAAACTCATCCCGTTGTTGATCAACGCAGTGAACTTCCTCTGTAAAACACATCCATGGACCAGCGTGACAAGGCTCATAAAATAAGTGCAATGAAGTAGATTAGTTTTAAAGCTCTAAGCAAGAGGTGGCAAAAACAGAGGGGACTGCTGAAGCCCTGTTGTTTGGCTCTGACAGGCTTTCTCTTAGATTACTATGATTTTTCCAATGTTCAGTGTTATTTCAGCTGGCTAGAGTACTCTTGTTTCCTGGTGTTGTTCCATCTGTATTAATGTTTTATATCTGTCTTTCAACTACTTTTTCCACTGAGCTCTCCTGCTTCCTTAGCGTTGCTACTAAACATGACGAAGGAGCCTGTTAGATGTTCTTGGGGCTGTTGACTTTGCTAGGACCTGATGCCCAGCTCTGTTCCACCATGTCTGGCTTGACCTAGTGGAAGAAGAATAGCCATGTCACAACCTAATGTGAAATACATTCTTTTGTTATGATAGCAGAGGGCAAACCAACCCCACATGAGTAGGGTAAGTAGTAATAATAATTGCTGCTGTAGCTGGGGTAAAAAAAATTATGGACAAGGAGGGAAAGGGAGACTGTTTAGCAAGTCTTTTTCCCAGTCAGGAGACTCACTGTTCTCCCTGAATGCCACTGAATTGCTGCAGAATGTCTGCAGGCAAAGCAGAGCAGTTTGCAGGGAGCTGAGGAGAAGGACATCTCTGCTCAGCCTGCTCTATGCAGTGGGGGATAGTGGCCATCTGGCCTAATAGGCCCCCACCAAGAGGCAAGCCCTTATTCACCTGGTGCTGTGGGATGACTGCTTATCTTTGGGGAGCTTTATCTGCTCCTCATCTCTCTCTCTCTCTCTCAGTAAAATCCCGTTTGGTCAAGTCCATCTGTTTGATTTTCCTTTGGAGAAGTGACATGCTGGGCATTTGAGTAGGAAGAAGATGGTTTTCCTCAGAGGCTGGCTGGAGGCTTGAGCTGATATTTCCTTGATCAATCCCTGAGACTGAGCCTGGCAGATGGGTAACGTGATGCTGGTCTCCAAGCTGGAAACATTTCCAAAAATAATTATATGTGGTGGGAGACTGGGCTTGATGACCTCACAAGTGCAGGCCAGTCACATATCCTTGTCCTGTCCTCTCTTTTCCTTTCTTATCTTACCCTGATTCTTACACTGTAGCTAATGCTATAGTTTCTGAAGAGACAGAAAATGCAGTATCATTGCTAGTGAGGAAACAGTAAATGTCATTGTGAATGTCTTGGGCTGTGATGATCCACAGACGAGCAAAAATTTGGGCCAAATTGGTTTCTGGCTTCTGCTATTATAAGAACAAGCTAAATTTTTCTACCTGGGTGAGTTATGATATCAGATGAGAGTTGTCTATGGATACTACTTAAATATATAGTAACCTGGAGTATAACATTCTGATTTAAGTTAAAAATGTTAATTTAATAGAAAATGCTTAGTTTGCCATTTCAGGGAGCAAGTGGACCAGAGCTTCAGCTGGCTTGTGACTGTGTAACTCCATCAAAGAGTTATTATAGTACATACCAACAAAGGGACTGGCCTCAGGCCTATGATTACTTTTGGCCCATATTATCTACCCTTACTTTGCAAATGAAGTGAGTCTGCTCATAAAGTAAACACCCAGCATGTTCCGTGAAGGACTTGGGAAGCAACAATGATCCCATGTAGCTCAGTTTCATGTGTAGGTGTCAATAACTTTTTTATGGGCTGCTTAGGATACATCAGATGCATATTATATATTCTTTTGTTAAAATGACACCAAGACTAGCCCAGCTGTTTAAAACTCAGCCCCTGCATGGTGATCGTTTTCACCACTTGCTTTGGCAAGCTTTCATAACCTGGAGAGGTTCAACTGCAGTTAGCTTCAGTAGTGTAAAATTAATTACTTTTGTATATTCCTGTGCTGTAAGCACTGGGTGCAGCTACTGTGCTGTAATATTAGATTAAACTGAGTACATTATTAGCTTTATCAATGATTCATTACAGTCTTAATGCCAACCGAAAGGACACAGAGTACCCATTTACCAGTGTGTCTCTAGCAAACACTGCAATGCACGCAGGTGCTTTTTTTGGAAATGCCTTTATCAAGGAATATAAAGTAGTAGAAATTTCCTGAGAGGAGTACGTGTGTTTCAAGTAGATTATAGCAGAAATAGGAAAAAAAACCCTTGTGTTTAACTTCAGACTTGAGTCAAGGTGCTCAAGATGGGACTCAGCTATATCTTCCAGGCAGCCAGGATTAATACAAAATTTGTGTGGCAGGCGACAACTGCAGACTGAGAGCTAGACCATTTGTAACACTGATTGACAACTGTGGCCATGGAAGCCTGTGCGACGGCTAGAGCAACTGAATGCAGCTGTGAAATAAGGCTGAATGAAAAAATGAGACTTGCAAAGACTCTCAGAAGCATGTGGCGTGTGAGCGATTGCCTCCTCTCAGCTCTCCTTGTCTTCTCCTCACCCTCTGGAAGGAGCTATCTCCTTGATTCATGTGTCCACAAGTTTCCTCCACTGAAAAAATCATTCCTCGTTCACTCACTGCTTCACTGCAGGCCCTGAAGGAAGGGTGGGCACTTTGGATGTTATTAATATGTAGAAAAATGTTAACTAATAACAGAATAAAGAGAACAGGAGAATGTTCCTCTTCCTTTCCCTTTTGGGTCAGGACGAGAGAGGGTTATTTCAAAGAGCAGGCTTTAGCTGGTACAGATGCAATACACAATTTCAAGGCTTCCTAAGTCTTCTTGAAAACTGAGGCCTGTGACATGCACACTTGTCAACAACCTATATTCACCCCTGTGGGCTTGGATCAGATGCTACTACATCCCAGTTTGTCACTGGTATAACCACTGATTTCAGCTGAATTAGTCTTTATTTACACTGGTGAGTATGAAGAAAGGCAGGTTTGCTAAGTACAGCAGATCACACGAAACCAGTCTTTTTCTTCAAGGGAGGCATTAGTCACCACTGCAGGCACTTTGATTTGTAAGTGTGTACACAGCACAGGCAGGCTTTTGAGAGAGCAGAAGAGTGTTTGTGTGCATTCCCTGGGAGATTCAGCGCTCTTGTTAGCTCTTGTGTTGGTTTTGGTAAGGTTGGTTAAATTGCCCACTTCAAAAATGAATCAATGAAACTCCAGAAACAAACTATGCTGGAGTTTAGATCAAAAGCGAGGGTTGCTGTATGTGAGACTGACAAGGAAACACATGTGTCCCAGGAACAGCCTACAGGTGTTTACAGGGCATCTCTATTCAGACCTGAAGGATGGGAGTAGTGCCATGTGCCTCAACACACACGCATGATAAATATTACTCATTGGTAGCCATTTGAATGTGCCCAGCTGATCTTTAAGTCCTTCCAAGAAAATAAGTACTTCTTAATGATAACAATTACATTGCTGGGGTCTTTGGAGCCCTGCTGGGGTCCTCTGACCCAGGGACCAGCAGATTCAGTAAACCATGAGTAACAAAATTAAATTTCCTGTGATTAGGTTTCATGTCACTGTAGATGAATCTGTATTTCTACTGGAAAACTTCTACTGGTTTTATTTCTCAAAAAGAACGGAAAACTACTGAGTACCACTTTTGACATTTGCAGCTGACAGTAAATGACATGTAAAAGGGAAATCTAGTCATCATAGCTACTTATTTAGACCAAATGAACAGAATCACAGAGCCACTGAGTGGCTGAGGTGGGAAAGGACCTCTGGAGGTCACCTGGTCCCAACTCCCTGTTCAGGCAGGGGCTCTTAGAACTGGTTGCCCATGACCATGTCCACTAGGCTTTTGAATGTCCTCAGGGATGGAAACTCTAGAGCCTCCCTGGGCAACTTGCACTGGTGCTTGGTCACCCTCAGAGTGAAGAAGTGGGGTTTTTTTATGTTAAAATTCATATATTAAGTCTCAATTTTTATGCAATACACACCCAAATCAGGGTTTGTTCTCCATCCTTCCAAACTGAGTAGGCAAAATGGACAATTTATAAAGAAGACAAGTAAATAGAAGAAATTTTAAAATAATTTCCCATTTAAATGCTTCCTCCAAACTTTTTCAGCCAAAGCTAATTAGAAAGGTAATTTCCTAGAAGCTTTCAGAAAGTTTGCGCATTCCTTCCACATATATTTGTGCAATTTCACCTTGTGCACGGAGCGTCTCCGTGAAGAAATCTGGCAGGCCTTGTCTTTGATATGCTTCTCGCAGCTTGCTGATGCTACAATGCCAGCAGGAAAACTAGCCACTGCATGTTTGCTGGGCTACTAGGCAACTAGGGAGAGGCAGTATTTCATTAAATACTCAAGACATATATATATGTATACACACATATATGTATACACAGACACACACACATACATATATACATATAAAATTCTGCAGATACTCCATGCATATATATATTATTTTAAAATGGTGAGTACTTAAATCAGTACATAGGTAACATGTATGTATGTATATATATATATACATTTTTTTGTGTATGTGTGCGTGCATGTATATATACACACATGCATGTGTATATACACAGAGTCATATGCATGAAAGCTTATTTTATTTCTCCTTCCTCTTTCTTCTCTACTAGTCTTCTTAGGCTGCAAGCTTGCTGGATCAGATGGTCTGCCTATATTGGTGCATCCTGTCTTAAGGGGGAAATCAGGATCTTTCTGTAATATAAATACTAATTTATAACCCAAAATCTGTGTTCATAGAACATTAAAGCTGCAAAGTCAAGCAGCCAGATACAGGAAAGACCAGGATTAGGGAGTCTTGTGCCACTTTAATTCAGTCTCCTTTGCATACTGCTAATTACCTGACCGTATATCCTGCTTTTTCCCTTTTCATTGCCTCATTCAGTGTATGAAATGTGCAGTACTAACTTATTGAGCAATGAGCAAAGATTGGTTTTCCCCTGACTGTTCCACGTGTGAATTTACATTTGTTTCACCGTATGTTGTTCAAACCCTGGCCCTGAGAAAAAAATGCTGTTTCCTCATTTCCTTATTGTCATTGGTGCTCATCTCGGTTGCCTTGAAGTGCCTCATGAGTTTCTGTTCAGAACACCTTCTCTGCAGTGGAAGCAGTGTCCATCCCTCATGACAAACAGCTAGGTTAAGGTAGATTTGCTTTAGTAAATTTGAGGTGGATTAAGATGAAAAATTAAAGAACTTGGGGCACACAGTTTGAGATATACCTAATTTTTCACAGTATGCATCACCAAATACTACTCATAGTTTCAAAGCTCAGCTCTCAAAGACTTCAGTTTGGTGCTCAGCACTTCTGAAAAAAAAAGCCCAAGGAGCACTAAGACAGACTTTAAACCCTGGATCACAGGCCAAGAGGCTGAGCCATGGGAACCCAGGCATATGCCATGTAGTTATGTCCAAGACACCCAAGAAGTGTAAGACTCTCTGAGCCCTCTCCATCCTGTGGTGTGGGTCCCCATACGTCTTGTGGTGGGAAACCTTGATTCTGTGCTGCTCTGGGTCAGCACACATCATGGGATCCACAAATGAAGTTTTGGAATGAATTAAATATGAAAATGAATAATGCACCTTGTGCAGCGCTTCTGGGGAGACCTAGTTTGAGATCACATTTAATTTCATGCTTCTCTTAAATATTACATTGTCACTGCATTATAGAATCCTAAAGCAAAAATGCCGGGCTGCATCCTAGGAGTGGTGATGGAGGTGTTGGCATCTAGGCAGGAAGAATCAGAGTGGCCAGCCCTTGGGAAGGCAACAGGGGCACTGTGAGCTGTGGGATGGGTGAGCCGTCTGGATATTTTATGAAAGTCATTCCCCTTGACATCATTCCTGGTTTTCAGGTCAGACTTACTGTCATTAAGTTTCAAAGTGGATCTTGAGTGTATTTCTGTGGGGCTGCCATTTCCCATAACGATTCTCCAGCTTTTCACAGCTTCTGACATACTCACATCTGTTTGCACTCACTCTGGGCTTGGAAACATTTCTTGAGAGAAAAAGAAAGTCGAGTGAATTTTTCTAAAAGGAGAGGTGGATTTCTTGAACACAATTTGTTAGCTTTGCAGGAAAAGTGTGGTTTGTAAGAAATTTGTCTCTTTTCAAGCCTTTGGGCTGATTTTTCTTTTCACGGGCTCTTTGGCTCAGGTGGCACAGCCAGGCGTTGTGAGTGACTGCGGGAGCCTCTGCATTTCTTGTGACATTTGAAATCATGCCTACGCACAGAGTTGTCCCCAAGGTGCTGCCTGCTGCCTTAGCTCCGGCCTTTAAAGACTACCTGAGGTGCAGCTGAAGAATCATAGAACCATGAAATGGTTAGAGTTGGAAGGGACCTCATAGATCACCATGTTCCAACCCCCCTGCCATGTGCAGGGACACCTCCCACTACCCCAGGTTGCTCAAAGCCCCATCCAGCCTGGCCTCAAACGCTTCCAGGGATGGAGCTTCCATAACTTCCTTGGGCAATCAGTTCCAGTGCCTCACCACCCTCGTAGGAAAGAATTTCTTCCTAATATCTAATCTAAATCTCTCCTCTTTTAGTTTAAAACCATTACCCCTCATCCTTTTGCTATACTCCCTGACAGAGTCCTCCAGCTTTCCTGTAAGCCCCCTTCAGATACTGGAAGGCTGCTATAAGGTCTCCCCAGAGCCTTCTCTTCTCCAGGCACACAACCCCAACACTCTCAGCCTGTCCTCATAGGAGAGGTGCTCCAGCCCTCTGATCATCTTTGTGGACCTCCTCTGGACCCGTTCCAACAGGTCCATGTCCTTTCTGTGCTGAGGACTCCAAAGCTGGACACAGGTGCGGTCTCAGAAGAGCGGAGAAGAGGGGTAGAATCACCTCCCATGACCTCATGGTCACGCTTCTTTTGATGCAGCCCAGGATGCAGATGGCCTTCTGGGCTGCCAGTGTGCACTGCCAGAGATCCTGGAGGCTGTTTGTGGAAACTACCCACAACCACCCCAGAAGTTTTTCCTGCTTGTAATTCATAGAAGAGACGTGTCTGGATGGTGCCCCATGCCTGCAGCTTTGTGGTACCCTTCCATCCCATATGACACTGTATACAAAAAGAGGGAGATAAAGACTTCAGTGTGAAAGGGACTGGTCTCTTCTCACCTCTTTTGGATCACCTGTGGGCCATGCCACTGCAGGCAAATGCTCACCAGGGAAGGCAGAAGGCCGAAAGCACAGATGATTGCCAGTGAGGGAACATGCAGAGTGACAGTGTGAGTGACCTGAGACGTAAGGGATGGAGAGGCTTGGATGTGTAGCAGAGAGAAGACGAAGGAGGACAGAGTCCTTGGTGTGGGGCAAGCTGTGAAAGACGTGAAGCAGAGGTCCACTGTAGGAAAGTGGCAGTTCAGGATTTTAAGGGAAGGAGGGGAGGCCTGCAAGGGCAAGGGATACATCCTTCTTCCCTTAAGTATCTTAATGCTGAAGGCTGGGGAATGAGACTGCCACGACATTCAAAGGCTTTTCAGGGACACAGAAAAATCCCAGGCATATTTCAGAGGGGCCCTGACAAGTGCATGCATGGTAAGAGTCCATCTCCCACACACACGAAGGTGCTGAGCAGCCAGGTCACCATGTGACGTGTGGTGTCACTGGGCTGGGATGCAAAGGGAAGGGGAGTATATCCCCTCTTGTCCTGTATGAAAATTTATACTGGGAATTAGAATGCAGTGCTTGTGGCAGTCAGCTTGGTGATCCCAGGAGCACCTCCTACTAGCCCTTTCTTTAGCTTGGACATATGTATCGCTGCCTGACACTTCCTCTAGGTGCATTAGGTTCGTACAGCAAACATAGAAACTCCAATGAGCATAGAAGCAGGATTGACTTCTACATATGCCCTTTTCATGTCTTTTGCTAAAGCAGAGGTGTGTTGGATGGAGGCACACAGTTTTCTAGTGTACAGACTAGACTAGAATAGACTAGACTAGAATGACTTGGTTGGAAGGGACCTACGATGACCATCTAGTCCAACTGCCTGAACCACTTCAGGGCTGACCAAAAGTTAAAGCACGTTATTAAGGGCATTGTCCAAATATTTCTTAAACAAGGACAGACTTGGGGCATCAACCACCTCTCTAGGAAGTCTGTTCCAGTGATTGGTAAAGAAATGCTTCCTAATGTCCAATCTAAACCTCCCCTGGTGCAACTTTGCACCATTTCCTTGTGTCCTGTCACTGGATCCCAGGGAGAAGAGATCAGCACCTCCCTCTTCATTCCCCCTCCTGAGGAAGATGGAGAGAGCAATCAAGAGATGGAGAGAGGGACATTCATCCCTCAGCCTCCTTTTCTCTAAACTAGACAAGCCCAAAGTCCTTAGCTGCTCCTCATGGGACATTCCTTCTGGCTCTTTCTCCAGCTTTGTCTCTCTCCTCTGGATGCATTCAAGGACCTTCACATCCTTCTTCAGTTGTGGGGGCCAGAACTGCACACAGTGCTCAAGGTGAGACTGTCCCAGTGCTGAATACAGAGGGTCTTCACCTTTCTGATGTCTATACACTGGATTTCATGATCAGGGGCTGCGCTAGGACTAGTTCTCCTACTAACCATCAATGAAATTCCTGTTGGTTTTAAGAGTGGGAATGAATCAAGGAATCTGTGAGATTTAATTTCCGGTAAGAGGGTCTTATGTAATTTACCACCAGCTAGAAATAATTAATCTAAACCTGAAAATTAAAACATATTCGAGAAAAAAATAGGAGGGAAGCAGCTGACTTTTTTCTATACTTGCATAGAGGCAAGGAACTTTATTTAATTTTTCTATGGATCTGAGAAAATTACCCCCCTTACTAGAGTTATCTAACTCCATAACCCTTGCATTAAACCATTGCACTTTTTTTTTCCTACTATGTCTGGAAAGGAACTGGAAATCTGTTACTTGGGCTTCAGAAACAAGCCAGCAGCATGACATTTAGGTCCTCGCTTTTCCAGTTTGTGTGCATTAAACTGGTGGTGAGGACCACTGTGAATTAATTGCTATTGCTTTTTATGTACTTTAGCTGGCTACAGCTGCTCGAGACACTTTTAAATATCCCAACAACTCCAGTATTGTTTACTGACACTTTCTAAATGCTTTGCTTGGCTTTTGGTTGTCTTGATAGCACTGAAGTCCTGTTTCACTTGGAGACAGCCAGAGGCTTTGCTTAAGAGCCTGTACAGGTGCTGCGGAAATAATCCAGGGCAATTCTAAAAGCTGTACTGTTTATTTTTCTGTACACATGGGCTGCTTATCACAACCACCTGGAAAATTCCACATGCGCAGTCACCCCAGAATGGGGCTTTGTGACAGACAGTGCAAGAAAAACGCTTTTTTGATCTGATTCACTGGCAATGAGTCTCCAGTGGGTAAAAGCATGTTTGATTTAGAGTAGGAAGAAAAAAGATGAGAGAGAGCTTTAAATTAAAATGGAAGCTTTGTTGGCATAAAAATTAACCTGAATTTATGCTGCTGGTCATCAGGAACCTGCTCACTTGCCACTATCCCAGCTCCCACCATCAACTTCTGCTTGTCTGGAGTTACGTTGTGTGTAGGTTACAGCTGCATGCATTTGTGGTGGGGTTGCATGTCAGTACAACTCGGTCTGCTGACAGTTGACATAGAAACACCCTCTCTCAGGTGTAAAGCACTTGCTTTCTCCTCTGCTTATTCCTCACCCACAGGTCTTGGGGTGCAGGAGTGATGGGGAAGAGGAGGATGCTGGTGCATCTGGGAAGGGAAGGGCAGAGCACACGGAATGGGTGCCCGGGGCAGGGTATACCTCTGGACGGGCACAGTACCCACAGGGCCCAACTGTATGCGAGACTGAGGTGCCAGGGTTGGCCTTCTCCAACTCTTTCACGATAATGACCTTGAACCCAAGGCAATTAATGAGGCCGGGACTAGGGTGAAGTGGCCTGTTCTGCACCAGAAGCATCGTGTGTGCCAACTGTCTCAGAAGCAGCATAAGCAAAAAGTCACGAGCCAGGAGAGCAAGAGCTTTTCCCTATGCCTTGCTTTCTTCTGAGGTACAGGTGATGTGCTCTTCACTCCTACTACATCACCTCTCGGTTCTGCTGAGGGGGGCTTTAGGATAGCTGGAAAGGCACTGTAAAACCTGTCCTGCCTTTCACGTACACTCTTTGCTGGAGAAGTGCAACACTGTGCCAAAACTTTCCCGTCCTCCTCCACCTCAGCCTCCCACTTTTTCTTGTGCAAACATGTGTAGGGTTGGAAACAACAGTCATCTGAGTGACAGGTGCCAAATGGCCATTCCTGGGTCACCTGGAGCATGTATGCTGCGGCAGCTGATGCTGACAAGGACTGGAGAAGCTGTGGCCTGTGTAGTTGCCCTCGTAATCCTGCAAGTGGTGTATTGTGTGGGGATTTCCTCTCACCACTTATGTCCCTGGTCACAGTGTTAAAGAATTAATCTCTTTAGGGACACATCCCACTGCCACTCAGAGACAGTTCAGCCAGCCAGATGTCCAAGCTGAAAACCAGAATGCCATGCAACGCATTAATGCAATGAAATCACAGGTGTCTGGAAGTTATCCTGATGTTGTAAGAGGGTGACTTTCCTGCAGATGTTCCAAGCCCTCCCATAATGACCAGTGAGCTCATAGAAAAGTTTCCTGCACCAGCACTCAGATTTGACATTTGCTCTATGGTGTTAAACCTCTCACTCTGGCTTGGCTCTGCTGCCTCCTTTAATGTATTAATACAACTGATTTAGCAGTCTCCTCCCCATGACCTGTCATATCACTATTATCTTCCTTATTAATCATATCTGACATTCAATTAGCATGTTTTCACAACCTTATCAGCAAGTTTTGTGTTCTTATTTGACCTCGGCTTGTCAGGGAGGGGAGGACAGGGAGTCCTTGAACAAGCCTCAGCCCTAATAATAAATACTGAACAGAATATATATCTTTCTTAGCTAACTCTTGTTCTGTAAGAAATTATGGGGGAGCCTATTATTAGCCTGAGTGCCTGTGCCGAGAGCCCCCTGCCTTCACTGGGTTCCAGCAGACACTGCCTGGACACGCACAGTACTACACCCCATAGTATTTCATCATCTGTTTGAATGCAAGAAGTCACATGGTTGTTCTTTCCCAGATGTCTCTCCATCCTGCTGGTGGGGTCGGGAAACGTACTCTCAGTCAGCACCTGCCATCACTTCATGAACTCCAGAGCACGAGCTCCTCTGAACTCCCCTGCCACTGTTCCTGTCAATTCCCTCCAGCAAACACACAGGAGTGCTCTGCTGCTTTAGGTTTCTGAAGAGATTCACAACAACACTAGATTATTATTACTTTTCTTTCAAAAAAATGGCAAAATGTGAAAGATCTAAAGATTAACGGAGACTAATCTGCTACAAGACTAAAAGACTGTCCATCCTTATATTGACACCCTCTAGACTGTGAATTTTTCAGAGCAGAGAATCCCTTTCTATTGTGCTTTCTAAAAGCTTTGGCAGTGCTGGATCCCTGCCGAGGGATAACAGGACACCTGGTCTTAAAGCATTTAGCCAGGTAAGGCTTCCACAAATGCTGTTCAATTCCAGAAACAGTACTGAGCAAGGCCTTCAGGATTTAGCCCATTAATTTTGATTCTCATAGCACATGTGGATTCTGAGATGATTTGAACTAAAATTGTGTCAGGGAGGTCTCTCTTCCTGCTTGTGTTCTTGGTGTGACAACAGTCTTAACGTCTGTAGCTCTCATATGATTGCAACCTGCTGCACAGGAAGCAATTATGGATGAGGGCTGAGCTGCCCAGCTTCATGTCTTCCTTCCTGGGTCTTGTTAAGCATCTGTGGACAATTGAGGGATGGAATGTGCTAACAAACATATTCCTCCGCACCAGGCTTGTCCTACCGCTTACATCAGTCACATGCTGGAGCCAGGGCAAATCAGGTCAGTCAGATAAAGGTCTAAAGTGGGATTGTCTCCAAGAGGCAAATGCTGAGGTGCATCTGTACCTCACCTCTGCACAGAAGAACTTGGGGAGGGAGGGCTGGAGTATAAGGAGTTTTCCTATAGCTGTTCTGTGCAAGGCTACCTTGCAAGGGAAGCTCCTGGAAAGCTGAGACTGTCTCCTTACATTTTTCTAGATCACCACAAGACACTAGAGAAGATGCAAGATGAGGCAAATTGTCCAGATGCCCTGGAAGGGGAAAGCCAGCTGAACTAATCTACAAACCTAGGCCATGCAGACAAGCTTGGTTTTGGTATGGGGCACACTGTACCCTCTTTTGCCAAGCAATTAGCCAGGCTTGCCAATCTCACATGGGCTGTCTGTACCAAGCAGGTTGTCCCTTACTGCTAGACTGTTCTGGAAGAGGTTCCCATTAAATTTTTTTCCCCTCCCTCTGATGACACATTTTCTAAACCACAAAGCTGCTTTGATCTGGACAACTTCAAGAGTAGTGCTGTGCTGTGGATTTTCCCTTTAAGACTCTTGGCAATTATGCCCACTGACAGCAATGCCTTCCCTGGGGGCCACTGCTCAGGGGTCCTCCGAATGGGCCGGGTGCTTTCGTGCAGCTCTGGATATCTCAAAGGTCCCTTCCAACCACTAAGATTCTGTGATCTTTTCTTCCCGTGACCTTCATCCACAGAGGTTTTGCTTGTTCTTGAGTCTTGGCTGCCCTGGGCGGCTGCAGCTGGTAGCATGCTTCAGTCCAAACTTCCATGTATACAGGAATTTGACCTGGCGTGAGCCTTGCACTGCTGACTCCTTCCTCATGTTCCACCTCTGCAGCCAGGCCAGCACACAGAGCTTTTGCAACGCGGTGCTCTTGTTACATGACCCACACGGATCGGGCACAATTGGACAGACTGATCCACGACTCACTGAAAAGTTGCCTCTGACTTAGAGGGTTCAGGGCAGGAGAAAGGCTGTTTCATCTTGCATGTGATGATCCAGCACGGTGCTACCATGTGTGTCAGAGAAGTAACACTTGGAGGTCTACTTATTTAAAAGGAGAGTCTGGCTTCAGCTGACCTGAGTTTAGTCACGTTGCTGACTGAAGGGCTGCTGCTTAGGGGTTTTGACTCCGGTATTTGGAGCAGATGGTGTATGAGATGTTGCATGTTTGCTTCCTGCCTCTTTCTGCCTGCAACTGGATGTGGTCCTGGAATATCCTTTTGGTGATAACCACGAGGCACCATCAGAGCCAAACCATTCTGCCTGGCAGTCTGTCTGGGAAGGTTGTGCCTGATGTCCAGCAAGGACTTTGGAGCAGCTTAAGACAGCAAAAATAATCTGTTCCAGGCTGCCTGTAACACAGCACTGCAGGAGCCACCACAGGTTTCAGGCACAGAAAACATAGCTTTTCATGGTTTTGTTCTTGACCTCACTGGAAAGGAAGGAAAGTTTTCAGCTGCCACCAGCTGCTTGGTGCTCTGCAGGGATGTAATTGGAGGTGTCCATCTATTTTCCCACAGGCAACAGCCATCCACAGCCACCTCCACAACCAGGCTACGTGACAGGATTCCATCCCAGGATTCCTGATGGCAGGAGGGTGGCTGAGCGGACAGGGTGTGATGTTCCTCACTGCCTCTTCTAGGGGCACGCCTGGGCCCTCAGTGCTTATTAGAGGTCTCCATGCTTGGGAGCAGCTACCCTCCTGGACTGGTAGTCAATAAACCTCCCTGGCCCCTTACCTTTACTGTAGGCCATCAAGTGGCAAAGAACACTACAAACAGGGATGTCAGCTCACTCTCTGGGATTGTGCAGATACTTCGTATGTTGCCACTCCTGAAGAACTTTGCACCCGTGCCTCTCCGTTCTTCTGCTCTTCACTGCAGCACTGCATAGAGGCAAAGTGAGCAAGTTTTCTTTCCTTCTCCCATCCATTGAGTGCCTGCTCACACTCCAGAACATACTTCCTCCCTCTCATTTTTCTGATTTCCAAAGGGTTCCAGTTTCTCCAAGCTCAGTTGCTTTCCCACCTCCTCATGCCCTGCCCTTCTATCCCAGCAAAGGGGCTGTGCTCTGCAACAAGCGTGAACTCTGCAAAATGCTTCACCGCCCATCAGGTGTAACAAATATTACCCTCATTTCTGCCCAGCTCCAGTAATAAGGATGTAAATAAGGCATGAGCTGATGCTAGATGATGATCAAATATGCACAGCTGTGAATTATTATGTGGTACTGTGCTTTTAGGCTGCTGAAAAGAGCCACTTTACAGCTACTTGGGATTTTTGTATTCTCTTCCCAGGAACTTTCATCTGAATGTGTTCACAAGATAAGATCTTAATTAGTCACAGTCCTTTATTCCAGCTTTTTCTTTGCTCGGCTTTGTTGGTTAAACAGCTGAGGACTCCCTGGAGCAGGGTCACGGCAAAGCCAGTGGGAGACGGGTGATAATGGCTGTGGAGATTTTTCGCTGCAGGAGGGCAAGCAGAAAGGCTTCAGGTAAAAGGGGAAGATTGTTCCCATCTCTTTGTGTCTTCCACTCTCAGAAGTGCTCTTGAATAATGTAGCCTAAACCATCCCCACCTTGAGGGCTATGGCTACCTCCCTCCTCTGACTGCACAATGGAGGGAGTCCACCCCGGGCAGGATGTTAGCACTGGGGAAAACAGGTAAGCCATTTACCTCTCCAGAACATTTGGACTATACCTTATTTTCAAGTTTTCACATTATGTGAAATGACAGGCCAATCAGGCACAACACAGAGCAAACTGCCTCTGAAGTTATCAAAATTGTCACCTTTGTGTTCAACTATTACAAGTACGCTTTTCTAAATCTTTTCCTGTCTTTGTTTATGTCGCTGCTTGCTCTCTGAGACACATCAAAAGGCTTGCCTTGCTCCTTTTTTCTCCTGTGCAAAAGGCACCTCTCTCTGCCACATGCTGATCTGTTTCCAGCACACTTGACACAAGCCAGTCAAATGCTTTTTTCTGCTCTTTCTGAGCTTGTGCATCTGGAACCAACTTATTTGTGTGAGTGCTCTTTTTGCAGCCCGAGGGGGGCCAGGCAGCATGGTGAGGCCAAAAACCAATGAGCTCTGGTCAGGAAAGCTTTGCTTTGCAAATCATCTCACCAGGAATGACTCAACCTCAAGGCAGGCAAATGTTTAAATGGAGGGGCACAGTCATGAAATTTCCATCCTTCTCAGCTTGGAAACTTCAGGCAGCCAGAATGAATGTCAGAGGCTCAAAGACAGTGGAGATGCCAAGTTCCCAGGCTGTTTTACGACTATAAAGAATGTTTTAAGGTTATAAATAAGGTATTTTGGGAACAGAGGAGGCTGAAAGGTATGCCCTTTTTCTGGCTGGTCCTTCATTTCCTCAGAATTGGGATAGTGTATGGGGGAAAAAGCAGAGCTCCTTGCCTCAGGACACTGCTTCTCAGTTCTGAGCAGAGGGTGAGGCTCAGGCTGCCAGTGGGCCTTGAACCATGGGGTGAAGCTTGGGCACAGGGCTTATCACACTAACGGCCCATCACAGTGTGCCCCTGCCTTGGTGAAGGCACCTTGGGCCATGGTGTGGGGAGGCTGTTGCAACGCACCAAATTAAGCTGAGGTGGTTCAGCATTTATTTTAGCTTTTCGGGTTATGTCATTTTGCAGTTTCTAACAATTTTTCATCTGATCTTCTTGTATATGGAATATGGTTTCTGTCCTCAATAGGTTGTTGTCTTATTCCTAGCAGTAGCTCCAGGATGTTGCTTTCTCAGGAGCCATAGCTAAATGCAGTGTTTTCTTTTAAGTTAACCTACCTTTAGGTGGACTGAGTCATTAGTAGTCATGTTATGCTCTTCCTCGCTGGTTCATCAAGTGCAGCCTAACACAGGCACCAACTCGTGGCCCAGGAGGGACAGTCTCCATGATGGAGGGCAGGATGGAAGCAGCTCAGCAGTGCTTCTCTCCCCAGACAAGGGCACTGTCTTTTTTCCATGTGAGGGCAGAGGTTGGCAGAAGGGACCTGTGTGTCTCTACTGATGGTTCTGCAAAGGAATGTGCATTTTCTCTAGCTTTGCAAGGGGGAGAGGCTTCTGGCCTGGCCATTTGCACCCAGGCTGCCTCTCCTCACTTTGGAGGGCACTGCCTGGGGAAAAGAAATCAAAATCAAGACCAATAAAAGAAAAACAATTGGAAAGGTTATGACTTGTCAGTGCCCAGAGCCCAGGCTGGAGCAGAGCATGTCAGAGAGCTCTGGCAGTCACCGAGGGAGGTAAAATGGGAAGCCCTGCAGTCTAGGGAGGCTGGAACTGCCCCTGTGGCTCAGAGCTGGGCACTTGCCAGCAGAAGAGAGATTTCAGAATGACATGAGAGCTACGGGGAGTGCTGCTGGCTTTCCATGTAGCTGATTTTCCTCTGTGTCCCTTAGGGGACACCCTGTTACACTATCTCAGCAGTAAGAAGCATTACCTGGATCTTATTTATCTGTGGTCATTAAGGACCTCTTTTTAACTTTGCTGAGGAAACAATAGTCTATCCAGTGCCCTGCAGTTGCATTTCATTTAGTGACATACTTCTTTTGGCCAATGGATTGACAAAGGTGTTTAAAACATTAAACATCCAGCACTCCCACAGCTGTCCTGGGTGATGTGCACTGGATTATTGCACTGTGAATATTTGTAAATCCCAGTGGGGAGCCCTTCTAGGTTTCCTCTGCTCCACAGTGCTGCAGTAAGCATTTCCAGCTGCACCCATGGACACGGTCACATCCCTCTCCAGCCCACTGACATACAGAAGTAATAGCTAACGGTTTTATTGACATTTCTATACAGGATGCAACTGTCATAACAAAAAGATACGCAGGCATCTAAGTTTGCTGCAAATTTACCTCTGTCATACAGACCCTGGACCTGCAATTATGAAATGTGTTGCCATAACAGATACCAGATTTTTCCAGTGTGGATACTAAGAACTTCAAGTATTCCCACACACTTCTCTGTCATCCTTTTCAGATATTTCTTTTCCATTATAGCACATTTTCAATCTAAAGTGATACAGCCAATCAGTAGTAACGCAGTTGGATGCCTTCTACATCAATGCTCAGGAAAATACTGTCAAAATTGTGGTGTAAGGGAGGGGAGCAGAAAGAGACGTTATTTAATGATGTGCACTAGTACTTACAATATCAGAAGATGAAGCAACATCATCCGCATCTGGAAGACAAAAGGAAATAGCTGTAGTTCCATTTTCAAATTCTAAACCTTATGAAGTGACAAATGGTGTTTATCCTATCTGGAAAAAATGTTATTCTTAATTGTAATACTGTCACTTCTGCCAGCTCTCATAGCTTCAGTGTGTGGCTCATGACAAATGGTGTCTTTTCAAGGCCCTGTTCCCTGTTTTGATTATATAGGAATCTCAACAATGCTATTTTTTTTAAAAGCTTGAGAGTATGTCCTGAAACAAAACCTAAAAGTTGAAAAAGTGGAAGACAGAGAATTCACCATATAGTAACTTTAAAAAAATCCCATAGTTTTTAAGGAAATATAATAATTTCTTGCTAATTTTTAGTTTTCCAAGTTGGTAATACCCCACTCTGCAACAGGAAGGCACAATATATACATGTACACATACATACATGTCACTTCATATGTCGCTGCAGAGTCTCTCTACAGATAATATGCTTTGGTTTTGCTTTTATCATATTTATATAAGTAAGCCTGGTATTTTTACCTCCCTATTGGACACTTACATGTATAGAAGGTGCAGGAGTACGTAATTATGCTTCTGTTTCTTCACCTGGTTACATTTCCTGGACTAGTCTAGGAAGATGCATGCCATAATACCCCAAAGAGTATCTATACTGTAAGATCACAAGGAGAAATTTTCTGGGAGACATCTAATAATGTAGTTTAAAAAGCCAAAAAGAGCCTGAAAAAAGCCGTTCGCATATCTCATCAGACACTAAATTTTCACATCAAGATACAGAGAAACTAGAAAAGAAGGCAGCTTCCAGGAGATATTTTTTTGCTGTTGAAGATTGGTAGGAACATGCAAATAAATGCAATGCTTAGATGGAGGCAGTTTGGTGCATATGTTTTACCATATTTGTTTTTAATGGATATCAGAGAGCATTAAAAAGGGGAACTGCCCATCTCATAGTTTCCTGAAAGTGCAGGGCACTCATTCACATGTGGAGCAGTGATGTTTCTTAGGTATTGAACCACCAAAGCTCCGTCCCTGTGCATCGCTTTTCAGAAACAAGGGAAGGATGCACGGCAGGAGAGGACCTTTCTGTCCCCAGACAGCTGCAGCCAGCTTTACCCTGTCACAGTTGGCTTGAGGGAACACTGTTGTAGGATGCAGGAATGTCTGACTGTGGAGTTTTTGACTTGAAATAGACCTTGGTCCAGTCTGAATAAACATTTTGATACTTAGCCACAGAAAGATGTTGTCAAGACGGTGGTTTCACACGCTGCAATTAGAATATTTCTTGTCAATATTAGCCTAACTTCATTCCTTTGAATGTGGAGGAGCCTCGCCACAGGGGAATGCAGGGTTTATGGTCATGCTGGTGCTTTTCCTGTGGCAAACAGAAAGAGCAGCAACAGCAACAAACAGAGGAAGATAAAGCCAGACAGAGAGGAGGTGAGCTATGGGATCAGCCAGGGGAGTGGGACAGATTGTTTCTGTCACCTGAGCCCCCCACACTAGCTGCTCCTTCAGAGGGGTAACAGGAACCCACAGGTGCTGCTGTTTGTCTGTGAATACCTTTGTGAGACAATAACCTGTGGGATGCTTTTGACAGACCGCCTGGTTTTTGCCCTTTGCTTTCTCCCTGCCAAGCTGGGAGCCCATTCTGCCAGTGTGCTGAGTGCCCTCAGCTCTTTCTGCTACCAGATGTAGCTGGGGGTGTCCTGTCATTGATGGGAAGTAGAGTGATGCGTCCTTGGACCCCCCGAGATAAATGTCTCTGTTACTATGGCTCCAGGCTGAGGCTTCGGATGCTTCCCCGCCTTGGAAGTTCACTGCTGAGATGGTGCTTATTTCCATCTACAAAGAGCTTTGAGATCCTTGTTTGCACCATGCTGTGGAATCACGACATGTTATAGCTAACAATGCCCTGAGCAGAAAATTCAGAAGGAGCCTGGCCAGAGGAAGCTTTAGGACTCACTATGAAGGGGTCCCTCAAACGTGCTGCCCAGTGCTAGGCGTCAGGCAGCAAGTGAGCAAGCACTCGGCTGCTCACCCTCCCTGCACTGGCAGGCTGCTAGGGCAGGTATTTATTTGGGCTATCCCTCACCTTCTTGGGTCTCAAGGAGGCAAATTATCAAGGTGACAGATGATTTAAACTGCCTGGTCTCACTCAGCTCATTGCAGTAGGACATTCAGGAGCAGTCTCACCAGCAACTCAGCATGTTGAAGGGACTGTATCCTCCACCAGAAATGAGCAGTGGGAACTAGTAATTTGTTTGAGGATGGAAGGCATACCACATCCTTTCTAGAAGCAACCACAGGATAGGTAGATAATGAGGCAGATAGTTCCCTTCTGGTGTTTCAAACAAAGGCTTGGTGGTGGCTGTGTTTACTAACCAGTTGCTTACTATGAAGTAGACAACACCAGTTTTGCAAAGACATTACAGCTCCTTTCAAAGTGTGAAGGTGCTGGGACACTACTGATGTGTGGGATGCAGACCAACACCCTTCGTGGCATTGCCAGTCCCTTGGTCTGCACAAAAAATACCATGCATCCCCCTGTCAAGCCAGCTATGTCTTGACAGTCCTCTTTCCTGCCCAGCTGGCAAGTGAGGAAAGTGTAGAAGGCCAAAAGGCACTACTAGTCAGACAGGGCATGGAAGGAAGGCTGTGCAAAGCAGGAACATAAAGGTAAGGCATGGCCCTACTGCCAGAGGCACTGTGCTCCCAGCCTCTCCTCAAGAAAAGCATCTCCTTTTCTCCTCACATTCAGGATATCACAGTGGAAGAAGCTGAGGCCATGATCCCATAATGTCTCTAGGTATAGATTTGTCCCTGCTCAGCCCTGGACCTTTGTTCTGGTGTGATGCTTTCCCACTTACACGTACATGGATCTGCAGCAGGTGAAAAACAGGCAAGTCTAAGGACAGATTATATGCAAGAGCTTGGGCTGTACCTCAGGTTTCCAGCAGAGCCCATCTGTAGCTAGAGCAGTTAATAGATATCAGTAGATTCCCTTTGGATTTACACCAGAATAGAAAAGCAAAAGCTCCTGAGAAGTTCATGTTCCCAGAACTATGTACTTTAGTACAAAGCACACCCACCCTTTTCTCTGGCCTCTTTCTTTAGGGTGACTCACGCAGATTTCTGTTTGCAGTTGCCTTCTATCACTCCAGTGAGTGTGTGATGATTCAGCTGTTCTCATTTTGAACTCCCTCAGAGCCTTCAGTCAATCCCAGGCTACCAAGGTCAGAAATGAATGAAAACAACATGATACAATTTCTAGAGATGCTTGATGTGCTTGATACTCAGCCACCTTTTTCTACTGAATCGTCACAAAACGTCTGTGGAGGAACATGATTAGCACTTGCTAGGACAGCAGGCATGGGGATGTTTGCCACCATCTCCAGCAAATAGTTCACATTCCAACCAAATGGTTTTTACCACGTTATGAAGAAAATATGGCATATTATACACAAAAATAGCTGGGAATATTATTTTACTGAGGCGGATGGTATAGAGCTGTCACTGTTGGCCCAGAGTTATGACTTTCTGCTAAAAAGAGGATGTCCTGTCTGAAACAGGAAGATGCAAAATTCATAAAGGTATAAAGTTAGTTCAGCATCGCCCAAAATGCTCAGTTTGTGAAGCAGATGTAGGAGAAACTCTGCTTAGACTGGGAAATTTGAGAGAGAGTCATGTCTGGGAGCTCAAGTCCAAGTTTGAGAGGAGAAAGAGATACGAAGGGGATCCTGAGAAGGACAGCTGACAGGGAGAACCAGGGAAAATGTGTCTACAAATCCGCCTGGCTTTTTGCAGTAAACAGCATAAAGAGATACTTGAACAGGGCAACAAGCTGCTTGAAATGGGAGGAGATGAAGGAAAAATTAAAAAATGGGATTTGTTGATTAGAAAGTTCCACTGCATTTAGCAAAGGGCTGAAGAAAGTATGGGATGAGGAAAGACTTGTTTAGGGGAAAGCTGCCAACTGAGCTGTGATGTTATTGTAAAAATCCTATTTTGGGGCTTGCGCAAGTATTGGGAGGTAGTTTTTTAAAATTCCAGGGAAAAGGGAAACCAAAGCAGCAAGATCTAGTGAAATTTCTTTTCTGTCTGCTTTTGTGAGCAATAACAACTCAAGTTACTAACAAAGACTATTTGTGTTCAACATTAAGCATGGTACCTTTTATTTCCAGTGAGAGAATTTCCAGTGCACATCTGTGAACCATCTAAGAAGTCCTACAGCAAAAACAGGAAAGATGAATGATGACATTAACCAGTAAAACAAAACAAGGCAAAAAAATTCCATACACAACCAAAAAAATCCTGTTTGGAAGAAAACTCAAAACAAGGGTTTTTTTTCTCCCCCTTCTTTTTTTAATATACTATGAAGAACATAAAGGGCACAAATATAATTTCTTTTCCTTTGGGACATAACTGCAAACCACATCGTGGCAAAAGACACTCAAAACAAGTTGGCCAGAAGACTAGAGCAAATGCCTGGCTCTAATGGAAATGCCTCAGCCCTGTTGCTGGTCCCAGAACCTCTGCTCTCCTCAAGTAAAAGCTCCAGCACTACCACACACCCACAGACAGGATCAGTCCTTGGCTCAAGGGTGACAGGGCAAAACCTTGAGTTCCTGCAGAACAGAGATTGTTGCTTAGCCATCTGCAGAGTCTTCTGGGCACAGGGTGTGATGAGATCACAAGAACAATCCTGGTCTCTGTGACAACAAGTTCCTCTGGGGGACTACCTACACCATCAACAAAGCCTTTGGCTTCCTGGAAACAATTGCTTTTCTTTTTGGCGAGTTACTCCCTCACTGCCAGGAGACCAGACTTCACACCCACCTCTATTATTTGAAAAATAAGTTCACAAAAAAAAAGTCCTGGTCATGCCTCAGCCATCTCCTCTCTAATGTGAACAATCCTGGATTTCCAGTCTTTCCTCGTTAAGAAAGCTGACCTCCTTGGCCCTTTTGGTTGCCCTTTTCTAACCACCCGTATCCTTCTTCAGATGCAGAGACCAGAACCACACACACTGCTCTGGATATGGATACAACAAGATGGAACAGCAAAATGGTGCCCTCTGTCTTCTTCTCAGTAGCCTCCCTGAGGACAGCCACCATTTGCCTGGCTCTCTGGCTGCCACAGCACACTGAGCTGAGGTTTTCAGAGAACTGTCAGTGGTGACGCCAAGAGTGGTGGCTGCCAGTTGTGAGTTCAGCACCATGTAAACACGGTTCAGATTATTCTACCCAAGACATCATCTTACCTTTGTGTACCTGAAGCTCATGTGCCACTTTTCTGTCCCCTCTCTCGGTTTTGCTAGTATCTCCAGGACTTCCATCAACAGTTCAGCATTTCAGCAGACAAATGACCTTGCTATTGACTGCAAACCTGGGCATGCCACAACACATACCCTTACTCCAGGCTTCCAGTAAAGATGTTGAATAACGTCAGACCCAGAACTGATTCCTATGGGTTCAGTTGCTACTTTTTCTCCATCCTGAAAAGTCACTGTTGAGGCCTAACACTTCCTTTCCGCTTTCAAGTCACAAAAGGTCCTTTTCTCCAGTTCACGGTGACTTAGTATCTTCATAGCCTTTGTTGAGAAACTGTAAAAAGCTTTCTGAAAATCCAAATACATTATGTCTACATTAGTTACCTACTTGTTACCGCCTCCCTCCATGGACTTCCAGCACACTAGTGAGGCAGGACTGTTCCATACAGAAACCCTGCTGACCGCTCCCCTCGACATCACATCTCTCCATGTGTGCAGTGATCCCATGGCTCTGCTGTCACAGGAGGCCTGGAAGTCAGACTCCCTGATCTGCTGTTCCCCAAGACCCCTCTAAGTGGGAGCTACACTGGCAACTCTGCACACTCAACACACCTTGGCTGGCAGTTCTGCAGCTTCACAGGTGAACTATCATGCAAACGGTGCCTGGTCCTGGTGGTTTACTGGCCTCCAGTTTACCTGTTTGGTCTGGTATGTCTGCGAATTCAATTCAGACCGGTCTAGCTCTTTTGATTAATTGCTGTCAAGAATATGTTGGGTTTGGGGCTCTCCCTTATGTCTTCAGCAGGAAAGACTGGTACATAAAACTCATTGAGCATTTCTGCTGTTTCCTTGTCCTCCCCGAGTGCCCTTTTACATATCTGTCGTTAAACTAGTTGGCTTCCTGCTTTTGCTATATAAAGAGCTATTTACCATCAGTCTTTGCAAAATTCAACTCACATTCTTTTTTAGCCCTTCCAGTTTCTGTTATATGGTTTATTTGCCATATTTTATGGGCTTTCCCATTCTCCTAATTTGGGTAAGCTTCCCAGTTTTTAAACACCAACTTATTGCCTGCCACAGCATCCTTAATGTTCTTACTGAACTGTGAAATGGCCTTTTCAGACCACACTGTTTTCTTTTCAAAATGTGGCACAACTTTCACCTTTTTTAGTATTTTTTAACAGGATCTAGGCTACCTGTTCCCTTCTTGCTTTTCAGACTGCTCTATTTAAGATTTTATTTCTTTGGTTTGGGTTTGGTTGTTGTTTTTTTTTTTAATCTCATTTTGATATACCTCTCTAGAAACAATATCCACACTCTGAATATGTTTGGGTTGTTCTCTCCCATTGCATCACTGACGCAACTGTACTATCATTATTATTACAGAACTGCCCTCCCATTAAGATCTGGAGTAGGTTCTGTGAGCCACCCAACACCTAATCCGGAATAGCACATTTTTGAAGGGTTCAATGGCTAGTTTTTTTAAGAAACAATAATTTATTGTATCAGCATTTTATGTTGCTGAGGCACTGATCCAAATGTGGGTAACTGAAATTCCTTCCTGCCATAACCTGTCCTAAACAGGTAGATTCTTCAATCTCACTTAGCAGTTCACAGAATCATAGAATAGTGGAGGTTGGAAGACATCTCTGGACACCCACTCATCAGCCCACCCCTGCTCAAATTAGGGTCAGCCACAGCAGGTAGCTCAGGGCCATGTTCAGTTGGGTTTTGAGTATATCCAATCTCAAGGATGGAGGCTTAACAACCTCTCTGGCAAACTGTTCCAGTGTTGGACCACCTGCACAGTAACACATTTTTTTTCTTATGTTTAAATGGAATTTCCTGTATTTCAGTTTGTGCTCATTGTCTCTTGTCCTTTCGTGAAATATCACTGAGAAGAGTCTGGCTCTGTCTTCTTTTCTTCAGCTTGCTTGGAAAGCATTCAGGTAAAAGAAAGGGTTAGCAACATACTAACTGTGTCATAGGATAGTTTGGGTTGGGAAGGATCTTTAAAGATCATCTAGTCCATCCTACCCTGCAATGAGCAGGAACATCTTCAACTAGATCAGGTTGCTCAGAGCCACTTCCAACCTTACTCTGAATGTTTCCAGGGATAGGGTGCCTACCACCTCTCTGGGCAACCAGTTCCAGGGTTTTACCACCTTTATCATGAAAAATTTCTTCCTTATATTTAGTCTAAATCTACCTTATTTTAGTTTAAAACCATTACCCTTTGTCCTGTTGCAACAGGCCTTACTAAAAAGTCTGTCCTCATCTTTCTTATAAGCTCCCTTTAAGTAATTGCAGTGTTGTTCTCGGAGAGCTCAGCACAGCTGAGGTATTTAATTCATGACAGTCCTTTTCCATGCAGGGATCCCCTCTGTTTAGTACTCACTAGGCTGCATTTGGAGTACTGGGTCCAGTTTAGGACTCCTAGGAAAAGAAAGACATTGACAAATTGGAGACAGTCCAGTGGAGGGTCACCAAGACGGTCATGGTGCTGCAAGAGGAGGGACTGAGAAGACTGGATTTATTTAACTCTGGTAAGAGAAGGCTGAGGGAGGGTCTTGTTGCTGCCTGCATCTACCTAACAGGGAGTTCCAGCAAGGACTGAATTACATGCTTCTTGGAAGTGCATAGCAAAAGGACAGTAGGCGCGGTTACAAGTTGCAAAAGAATTTCCATCTGGACATAGGGACGAAAAATTTTACTGGAGTACTTAACCAGTGGGACAGATTACCCAGAGAGGTAGTGGACTCTCCATACTTGGAGATACTTAGAACTTCACTGAACTAGCCCCTGAGAAACAAGAAGTAACTCTGAATTAGTCATGTTTTGAGCAGTAATTCTTCCTCCACTCTTAGCTTTTGGCATACCTTTCCCTGAAAGCTCATCTATAACTTAGGTGAGTTAATTGCCTTCTCTGGGCATAAGCATTTGTGAATGCCAGGCTTCATTACTGGTCAGTGCAGAGAGCACAATTAATGATGCAGCTCTCTGGTAACACAACAAGTTTGGCATCTTGCAGTGCCTCACAGCACCAGCAAACACAACACTCAGTGCCCTCCAGGGCAGCAAGAGCAAGTCCAGGAGGAATAACTCTTCTTCCACTGCAAGACAAGATGGAAAAGACTCCAGAACAAACATGAAGGCATTGCTTCTTTACAGGCAAACTAATCCCTGCTTTTCCAGCCTTTCACGTAATACACCCACCACAGAAAGTTTCTAACTAGGACTTGGAAAGTAAAATGTGCATTAAATAAATGGGTTTGGCAGAAGCAACATCTGTTTGTAAGTAACTTCTTGTTCTCTACATATGACAATGGTTATGGATTAGTGTACAGAATACTGAACTTGTTTACAGCTCCCAGGAACTGTATGTTTTGAATCATTAATAAGGAGTGTTTTTAAATGCAGAATTTCTCATCAATGTGAATGTTGCTGTTTTTCCCCTCCCTAAATAGGTGCAATTCAGTTTGCAAATTAAATATCAGAGAGATTCACTTAATGTCTCTCTTTCAGCAGCCGCAGAGATCAACATTTTTATTACCACAGTCTGTTGATATTCACGCCAGTTACCCGGCAAAAATAGAACCACTTTCACATGAGCTCTAAAAGATATCCCAGGTTTAATCTGACATGACACCAAAGGGAGCAGGAAATATTTACTGGGAAGGGGGTGGGTCTGCTTGTTTAAAACAAATCTGGGAAACGAACCTAAAATGAAAATATTCCTAGTTCAGAATACATATATTTACAGTTCTTTCTCAGCAGGGTAGTCCCTTTTGAGAGATGGGCTAACCAGGAGATGAATGAAGAGGACTCTGCATCTAATGCTCTGCCTTGAAGAGTTTGCCATGACCTAATTCTCACCTTACTCAGCTCAGGTTCTTCCTTTACTCCTTGTTTTTCACTGTACTCTTTAGGCTGCTCCTTCTACCGTAGGGATATTGCCTCTTAAATCAATAAAAATAACTTTTTAGTAGAAGTGTGTGTGTGTAAATCCCAGCTAATCATTCCACTGATGTAAGCTCTGGCTAGTGTTAAATGCAGATTTGTAGAGCTGTGGATTTGCTGAGCTCTCTACACACAGCACATGGCATTTGCTTATTTCTCCCTGTCATCTTCATAAGATATTGCCCCTGCCTTGGTGATTATTTTCTCTAGGTTGCAATGTGAGCCCCTCGAATGCCTCCACTCTTGTGTGCAACTGGGAAGTCTGCATTCCAGCTTCCCATCTGAAGCCCATCAGAGCTGGGAGCTGGAATAGTCCGTGACATATTCCAGTAGGAATGCCTTTTTAAAAGAGATTTTTTGGCATCGGTCCAAACACAGCAAGTGCGGGATGGGGATCTGTTTTCACCTCTAATGCAAGAAATAGTCATGTGAAAACTTCTCTTCCACAGCAGAGATTGCAACGACAGTTAAAAGTTGTAATTAGTTTTCTGGTGTTATCTGATTTTGATAAGCATGCACATGCACCACACCCACACATAACCACACTCATGCCCTCTTGTAGCTAAACCAACATGAAGGGAATCAGTAGTGTGTTTTTTCATCCATGCCAGAAATGATACTCAAGATTACTTGGGGATGGTTGGACAAGTTTATCAGACAAGACAAGACAAGGAAAAAAAAATTAAGATCACTAGAAAATGAATGTGACTGTATTTTGGATTCCTTTTTACTACTCTCCCCAGTGCAAAATTTGATTGGGGAAGACTCCAGCTGTGATGTGCTGTGGTCTCTGAAGATGCAAGCCCAGGACTACTGCCCAGCAGGAAGACCTCTCCAAGACAACCTTTAAGCCATTTTCCTGTGAGAGAACATTTTTTCGCAAAACAACTACTCCATCTCTACTCGCCAGTTTGCAAGAAAGATGCACCAAAAATAAGTCTAGGAAATAGTATTCACCTCTACTGACTACTACAAGATCAGCAGAGACATTTGCTTCACGTCATCCTGCAATGTTTCACACCTCCTACAACCACTAATCCCTCTCAGTCCTCAAGGGCTCCCTACCTGTCACTGTCTCCCTCAGGTGTAACACCCTCTGTGGTCCATGGGTGTCATTACCTTACTCTATTAAAAATTATTTTATGGAAAGTAAACTGATCTCAAAGCGATCATTCACAAACAGTACCATGAAAATTGCAGCTTCTGTCTCAGACTTATTGAAAAAAAACTCGGTTGCCAAAAGATTTCATGTATGGTTTTTGAGTGTGTGGTCTCATGAAAAATTAGACCTGCTATCCTTTTCTTGGCTGTGTCCGTAGAATTTTAGAGCTATTACAACGCTAAGCAACGTTAAGGGGTGGACAAAGCCACTTCCCATCACTGCAGAAAGGCTTAAGCTTCCTTCTGGAAACAAATCACTCAAACAATGAAGATTCTGTTTCATAACAAAGGCAGAGCAGCTCCTTTGCTATCTCTGGTGTTTTGTGTGATGTAAAAGACATGCAGACGCAGCTGAGAAAAAAAGATAGCAACTCAGTGCAGACAAACATAGAAGTCTTCCTGGCAGAAAAAATTCCCCCACCCTACCACAGACTTTTGGCTGAGAGATAATGTCTTTGTTCCCAGCTCCAAGATGCTGTCACTGATGTTTGACTTCTTCTGTTCTAAAAGAAACAGACTTTTGCACATGCTTTGTAAATGAAAGGGATTGCATTAAAAAAACCTGTTCATTGTTATTTTTTCTTCTTAACAGAAACTGCCTGCAGGGTCCCTCCTTTCAGCCAACATCTTGTCAGACTGAAGCAATAGTCTGTGGAAGGAATCAGATGTGTTACCATCCTCATTAGCCATTATTGACCCAGACGAAGGAGAAGCAAGTTGTACTGGATGGATGCTGGAGCATCTGGGCAGAGGTTGTCCATTTTGGAATGGATCAGATATTTGAGCTTTGATTAGTTTGCAGATAAATGCTCCAAGACACTGTCAAAGGGTCCCAATATAGGATACAACCTGTGGGGGTTGTAAGTCTGAGAGGGCCTCTTAAAAAGATTAAATCTGTCTCTTCCTCTATGGAGATTTGCACAGTAAGAAAAATCACAAACTTAAAGACATTCCAACCTATCTTCCAAAAACAAGACCACATATCAAAACGTTATAATCCAGTCATGAGTATTTTAAAAAGCTCAAGAAGATTTCCATCCAAAAGCTTCAGGATAATCTATCTAGCCTCAAATTGTTATGTATCTACCTACAGGTACAAAATGCAAAAGAACATGATAGGGTTGTTTTGCAAAAAAGAAATTCTGAAACTTCAAGTGTTAAACACTTTTAATAAGACCATCTCCTCCAGTGATGAACACTGGATAATCTGGAAATACAATGAAGAAACTCAAATGTCTCAAACTCTGCCTTGTTCCTCACTGTATCACATCGATATGTTCTCTGGGGAAGACCCCGGGGTTAGAGATGTGAGACAAGGCCACAGGAAAGAATAACCGTGTCTAACATCAGCCCCTGGTGACAACTACCCCAGTGGCATAGTTGACTGTTTAAATATAAGGTGTTGTGGCAGTTGAGTGCTTGACCCTGCCTCCTGGCTCTGAGCTGTAAGAAATTCTTGTTATTTAACTGCAGTTACGTCTGTTGCCACAGCCTTATCAGAAATACTGGTCTTATCAATCACCATGAAGCACAACTATTTATTAAGGCTAATAGTTTTAACAGCTAGCACCCCCCTGCCAAATTGTGCATAACCTCTCACACACATCTTTCTAAACTTAAAGATTTATTAAAAGAGAAAGAAGAAATGCAAACACCGGACTGACAGAAAGCAAATGAAACCCCTAGGACTTAGTCACCCCTCTGAATGCATTGGGCAGCACATTTTCTGCTGCCAGCTGAGGCAGCCAGAACTGGAGCGGGCTTCTTTAGCGACAGCATGCTGTACACTGAGTATAAACATGAGATAAGAACTGCTCCAAAACCAGGTGGCTGTGTCACCGCATGCTGCCACCACCTTTACTTCGCAGCAGGCAGCGGAAAGCAGAGGGACAAGGGACGGGAGCCCACTGGTAAGCTGGGCAGTGTAGCCAGGACGGGGCCGTGTTGAACTCATGAAGACAAAAGGCTTTCCTGTACATGAAGAGCATTTTAAAATCCCCCTCTCTGAGAGTTCACAGGCTTAGTAAACAGTCTTTGCTAAAGCTATTTAAAAACTTAGCTTGCCTGATTTGAACACAGTGGCCCCGTTCAGGAAAGCGATGTTTTGCTCTGGAGTTACATCCTGGCTTTGGATGCAGTGAAGCTTTTTCTGAGCAAACCTTTGTTAATGGTCTGACAGGGCCATCCGTCCCCTCCACACCATGGGAGGGTGGAGGGTTCTGGGGGTCAAAGAAAGGATTTGTGCTTGAACAGACCCAGAATCAAGACAGCAAACATGTTGTAACAAAAGTTTTCCTGGGATTCGCAGGGTGGCTGTGGGAAGCTGAGTGCTCTCAGGTATCTTGGGAACTCCTAAATGTGCCTGTGATGGCACAGGACAGCTTTAAACCTCCTTTCACATCACCTCAGTGACAGTCAGCTACAAGTCAGGATGGTCAATTTTTGACCATCAAATCCATTCAGCATAACCTTCCCCCTATTCACCAAGCAACTGTGAACTGGATAAAACGTCTTCATAACATTCAAGACAACATGGTCTAACACTGACAGCTAGCACACAGCATGGATTTTGCTCTTCCAGATGCTTTCGCCGAATGCCCTGTAATTACCAGCAGCATAAAAGTAATTCCCTCCTCATTCTTACTTTGTTGTCACCATTATCCACATGACAACTGTGCCTGTATGTGGATGGCTGAGGATAAGTATTTCGCCATTGCAGCAGTGCCCAGGGGCCAGGAACCTGCTGTAGTAGGCACTGGACACCAGGCGTAGACAATGCCCACCTTGAAGCACTCATGACTGCAATGGAGGATTTAAATGGAAAGATAAAATACCAACTTTTCAGCTGAATGCAGTCTGGATTCAACTGAGAGAGAGGCAATATGAATCACAAGGACCAGTTTTTTCCCCCCATGTTCACCTCCTCAGACTTGGCCAACTGTATTGATGTCCAGGACACTATCATGCAGACAGGAGCATTTTCCAGCTGTAACTAAACATCTCTGGCAAAAAGGGTGGTAGACAAGAGGCCAACAAAGATCTGATGTGATATTTAGGACAGATTTACTTCTCTTTGCACTGTTTGAATGATGCAAGGAAGATAACACCAGTCTTTATCACTGAAAGGGTTCTAAATTTGCTCACCAAGTCTGCTCCAAAACTCTAGTTACCACAGAATCACAGAATATCAGGGACTGGAATGGACCTTGAAAGATCATCTAGTCCAATCCCCCTGCCAGAGCAGGAACAACTAGATCAGGTCACACAGGAATGCGTCCAGATGGGTTTTGAATATCTCCAGAGAAGGAGACTCCACAACCTCTCTGGGCAGCCCGTTCCAGTGTTCCGTCATCCTCACCGTGAAAAAGTGAAAAAGTTTTTCCTCATATTTAAGTGGGAACTCTTGTGTTCCAACAACTGCCCCTCTTGCCACACATGAAAGCACCACAAGTCAAAAGACGCCTGATGACCACATGAGCTGAAAGCCTGAAGTCTCTGAAGTCTCATTTTTGCTTTTTTTTTTTTTCCATGGGAAGTCTCTGCTCAGATCAAATACATCATTACTGCATGAGACACAAAAACAAAGCTCCATCATTTGTGATTATAATCTGTCTTGGGACATTTTTCACATTCAGAGGTGCTGATCCCAAAATACCAGCCAACTTCTTTGTGTTCACAATTTCCTTCTATTTCAGAAATACAGTTTTTTCTTTACTTTTTATTCTGAAATTGCTGTGTGGTCCTGCACTGCAGGGGACATGCAGACCTGGTCAGCAAATTCTGACCAAATTATTTTCCCTGCAAAAATGCCTCACCCTTTTTTGGAGCTACTTTTCCTGATAAAACATATGTTGTGCCAGGGAAAGTAGAGGGAGGCTAACACTTTCTGGCCTGAAGATCTTCTTGGATGAAAGGGCTTCAGGTTCAAGTTAAACTGTTACTTGATTACCAGACAAATGGCTAATCTTTCCTTGTGTCTTTTCAGAGAAATAGAAACCAAACCAAACAAAGCCTAGAAAGGCCTCGGTGTTCACCTACAAAAAGAATTTGAAAATTCTAAAATCTCAACTATTTTCATGGGATGGCATGAAAAGCATTTCACACCCCCTTCAACCAGTAGGTTTCATATTGGAAGCAATAGCTTTTAGTGGGGCTGAACTTCCCCTCAGTGGCCCTTCCCCTTAGAACTGGGGTCATTTTGGCTGGAAGAGACCTTGAGAAATCATCTTGTCCCTCCCATGCAAAGTTAATCTAGCAAGGTCAGATGTCTCAGGATCCTGTCTGGTCAAGTTTTGAATGTCTGCTGGGATGGGAATGACACCTCTTTTCTGGACAGCCTGTTCTAGTGTTGAACTACCATCATGGTGAAAATTATCTTCCTAACATCTGCATGAACCTCCCTTGCTGCAGTTTGTGCCCATTGCCTTTCATCCTGTCAGCATCTTGTCTCTCACACAGGAGAGTCTGACTCCCATTACTGAGTTCTGGAGAGCAAAAATATCTCTTTGGCCTTCTCACCAACCTGGTGAGACTGGACAAATCCAGCTCTGACTGCCTCTCTTCAAACATCATGTGCTCCAACCCCCTCACTGTCCTGATGACGCTCTGCTGGTCTTGCTCCAGTTTGTCAATTAGTTTCTTGAACTAGGGAACCCCAGACAGAACACAGTACTCCAACTGTGATTTCACAAGTGTGAAATAAAAGAGAAGAATGACCTCTCTTAACCTGTTGACTACACCCTTGCTCATACAGCTGGTCTTTGCCACAGTGACATATTTCTGCCACACATTCAGCTTGAGGTCCACCAGAACACCCAGGTCCCTTTCTGAGAAGCTGTTTTCTAGACAGTTGACCATACCAAACTGTCACACAAGATTATTCCATCCCACATGAAGAACTTGGCATTTACCTTTGTTGATTGTCATGAGGCTCTTGTCAGTCCCACTGTCAGGGTCCTTCTAAATACTAGCCCTGCTCTCCAGCGTATCAACCACATCCCTGCAATTTGCTATCATCCACAGGTTCCAGTTGTTAATAAATGTATTAAGCAGTGTTGGCCTCGGTATCAGTCCCAGAGGGACGGCAATAGTAGTAACCTGCCACTAGATGGATTTGTAACTGTTGATCACAACCTTTAGAGTCAGGTTGTCCAGCCAATTTCCTATCCACTTTATTGCCACTTACCTAGTCCATACTTCACCTTCTTAGACAGGCAGAGTGACGATTTGTGGGTGTTTGTAAGATGCTTTGAGAGCCGCAGGCCCTGTTTAAAAAATCGCACAATATATTCATACAGGAACATATTTGTGACATTTTCTGAGTGCTTGACTTTGCAAATCAACTGAGGTTTTGTTTACACGATTGTATTTATATTTATACCACGTGGGAAGTATTGATATGGGGCTCAAAACCTTTCAAATGTTGGGGTTTTGTAGTAGTTTGGGGTTTATTTTTTCCTGATAGATGTTTTGAAATCACGTGGTTAAAAGATGCTGCAGGAATAACTGTGAGTGCTTGTTCCTAATGAATCTCACTAACTGCAACAATTGTGACCTAAACTATTAATGTACTAATTTTACACAAGAATCATGCCTGCTGTAGTGGATTATGTTTTTTTTTCAGGTTTCTCTCCATTTGCCTGCGGAGTTCCATGCCTGTTGGTCTTCTCTGTGCTATGTGTGGTTGATGAAGAAGCCCATCCAGCTGCAGCAGGCCCTACCCTCTCCTCTTCCCACTGCAATGGCAGCATGTCTGACTTCAGGACTCCCACAATCTTTCCCTATATTCCTTCCCTTCTCACACTAGGGCCAGGCCATTCTTGCAACAGCAAAAATTAGTTTAATTTACAGTGCTGAGAAACTTTGAACTCAATTTGAACAGATGATGAATTTACTTCACATTCATGATTCGTTCCTAACACTGAATGGGACAGCAGGGGGGATGGAAAATTGCACTTGAAGAGGGAAGGCTTTTTGCAAAGAAACTGAAGAAAACTTATTGAGAAAGCTCAGGGGATCTTTACTGTGCCAAAAGGGCAGGCAGGGCTTTTGGTGACACTGTTAGTTGTTGTTTTCCAAGAATAAAATATCCACTTCTGAAGATGAGGCTTTTGTGCTCGAGGACTAGCTGTAGGCATTTGGGGCAGGTTTGGATGGTGGAAAGCCCTGTCACACGTGTGAGAGCAGACACACATGAAGGAGCTCACTTGCCAAATGGGTCAAACACAGTGGAGTCCACACACCTCAACCACTATCATTGCCCATCAGGACCGAGTCTCACCATCAGAAGAACTATCCCAGACCACAGAGGAGGCACATAGCAGGCGCTGGTATTGAGGCAGTCATGCATACTGAAATTTTCAATTTTGTTTCTGCTTAGACAACGAGAAGAGCTTAGTGACAGCTTCCCAAGAACCTAAATTCAAGGTCTTAGGAGGCAGGAAAAGGAAATAGCACACAAGTTCACAGAAGGGCTATTCTGAGAAAAAAAAAGTCTCTATCTTCCCACACAGTGACAGCAACTGCTGAAGCTACTCAGTAGCCTGCTATGATGCTTTGGAAAGCTGGTGAAGACGAGTGTTATCTGAGGAAGGCAAATTTGAGCAAAAATAGCAGGAAGCAGAGTCTAAAGAGACTGAGGCTTTTTTTGTGGAGATCATCTGCTGGAAAGCATGGATACATGGCGACACTGAGAGAGCAAACCCCACTGGATAGATGTGAGGCACAGTGCTTAAGGCATTACTGGAATGCACTCAAAGATGTGGCTGGCCATAAAGACCCATGCAAAATGAAAGCTTTGTAAAATTTGCCTTTGCTGTAAGTTCAAATGGGTGTATCTCAGGGTGGAAAATAGTTTCTTGCTTTTGTCATTGAGTTTATGACATATATTGGGACTGAGAGACCCCAGAAAACCATGGTTTACTGTGTTCTTCCTCTGTGAGGGTCACCCTCATAGCAAGCCACGTGGCTGGATACTATGGGTGATGGTAATTACTTAATGTTAATGCAATTTTTTGGTGATATTTAAAAAAATATATATTACAAATGAATGGTATGCTTTAGAAGAAATCCCACAGTTGATTGCAAATTAATGCCATGGACAGGAAACAGATTGAAGTAACTTTTGGGGTGGAAAAACAAAATTGTCCATGCAGCATAACGATGTGTGCGCATGCTTGTCAGAGAGTAAGGAATGCTTAGGTCAGCTCAAATGGTCTGTGTTTTTAATTCTGTTTAGCACAAAATGTGGCAACTCTGGTTAAGAACGCTGCTATCTGCAGAAAATCGCTGACTCCTGCAGACTATAGCTCAGGCCCCTGTAATATGATGGCCAGGGGGCTGGAGCACCTCTTCTGTGAAGACAGGCTGAGAAGAGAAGGCTCCAGGGAGATCCTACAGCAGTATTCCAGTATCTAAAGGGGGCCTATAGGAGACATGAGGAGGGACTCCTTGTCATGGAGTGTAGCGTCAGTGTCAGGGGTAATGGTTTTAAATTGAAAGAGGGGAGGATTAGGTTAGATATTAGGAAGAAATTCTTTCCTGTGAGGGTGGTGAGGCACTGGAACATATTGCCCAGAGAAGCTGTGGATGCCCCATCCCTGGAAGTGTTCCAGGCCAGGCTGGATGGGGCTTTGAGCAACCTGGTCTAGTGGGAGGTGTCCCTGTCCATGGCAGGGGGGTTGGAATTCAATGATCTTTAAGGTCCCTTCCAACTCCAACCATTCCATGACTCTATGAATGTCAGTTGGTATCTCTCCAGAAAAAGTTCACTTCCTGATGCACTTGAAGATACAAACCACCCATTATTATTACCAAGCCTTGCCATCAGCAGTCTCAGCTTTAGGGTACTGTGGTGACTAATACTTGGGGAATGTCTGAACAAGCTGTGGAGGAACAGAATGATTGTGCCATGCCTAACACAAACTGGCCCTGCTCTCAGCTGGGAAGCACTAAGCTACTCATCATAAGGAACATGGATACTCCTTGTAAAATCATGGAATCATGTTATATCGGTAAAAACAAGGTTGTTTGGGGGAAAGAACTCGAAGACTATGGAGAAGCCTAAAGTCAGTGCTTAGGACTAGATAGAGCTTTCAGTTAAAAAAGTATTTAAATCCAGAGTAACTCTGTCAATATTGAATATATTTACTTCATATTTGCCTAATTTTACTTTGATATAACTGCCCCCTGATTTCCCATGCTATTTTTTCTTGTTAATTTTTTTCTTTTCTTTTTCATTTTTTCTTTTTCGTTTTTTCTATTTCTTTTTTCTTCTCCTTTTTTTTTCTTCTTTTTCCTCTTTTTCCTTTCTTCTTCTTTTTCTTCTTTTTCCTTTTTTCTTCTTTCTTCCTTTTCTTCTTCTTTTCCTTTTCTTCTTTTCCTTTTTTTTTCTTTGCTTTTATTGCATCCTTTCTTAGCACCCACCAGCCAGGCTTGCACTGGTTTAGTCCATGTTGATATTATTTCTGTACTTGCCCTGTATTTTTCTCAAACTGAACACAAGTATGTACATACATACTGTCTAGTTAGAAAAAAAATCTCATTTTTGCACATCCTGTTGTCTCACAGTGTTGTAAAGCTCCATTCATACCTCTTTGTTCCCCAAGTAACTATAACGGTCCAAAAAATGGAGGGTGCCACTTCAAACAAGTCACACGAAGAATTGGGATGCCTTGGTGCAGGTTTCTGACACCACTCATAGCCTGTGGGCTGGATCTATTGCCCCTCAAGTCAGTCTTTCTGATAAATGAACAGTATCAGGTCAATTACATGGTGATACGCACTGACTGGCATCCTTGCACTCAGACCTCAGAACAAGTGAAAGTTTTCAGATGAGTCAGTTCTCCAAGCAGTGCAGGAACCAAGGGTCAGATCTCACTGCAAGACACCTACCACCAGCAGAACCCAGTTCTGCTGTTCAGGAGATGGACTTCAATGGGGCTTCAGGATTTTTTTGCTATTCTTTATTTTACCATCCAAAGCTCGAAGAGAATTGCTTTGACCCACAACAGTTAAGCTGCACAGCACTAGATGCACATTGCATGCATCTACCGACAGAGGAACTGGAGGTATGGCCATAAAGACTGCATTGCCATTAGCTGGAAGAAGAGACAGATCCTGTCACGAATCTAGTACCTCAGAGGTCTCTGGAAGCCTTTTGTGATGATCATCTCATACACATCAGCTTTTTTGGAACTACATTGCCTGTGATTTACAAAGTCTGTGCTGGACTCTGTCCTTCACTGTTAGCATAGGGGAAATAAAGATACTGGGTACATAAATTAAGAAAACAGTACAGAATTTATTATTTCCCTTTTTAATATCCATGCAGTAATCATGGCAGGATAATACTGCTTTCTCACAAAAAGGCCTTCAGTGTAATATAAATGGTGAATAAACATGGAAAGTAAAGACAAAGCCACTGAAAACTCATGAGGCAGAGTGCCGTTAAAATGGGGCGAGGGAACTACAGAACTGAATTTTAATTTTCTTTTTAAAAGAATTGTACTTCATTATTCCCAGTGAGACAGTATTCTTCCTTGCCAGAATCATATGCCTTTTTACTTGGTGTAAGTCACTCTTTACATAGAAAAACAGATCTAGTCTAGTTCATTTAGACTTTCTGTTTCCTACTGGGCCTAACAACCCTCCCTCCTCTACAGAGAGCTGGCTTTACTTTCATTTGCTTTCCAATATGTTAATCAGAATAATTTTCCTGCTTTCAGGACTTCGTCCCCAGACCACCTTATTATTAAAACCCCAACTTACCATTTTAAAAAAAAAAAAAAAAAATCCCAATATAAAGAAATGCATTCAGACTTTAAGGCTAAAGATGCTATAAGCAGAGCCTAAGCGTTTTAATCAATATTTAATTTAGCTAGATTCGCTACTTAACACTCAGTAGCCAAGTCACATGCATTACCATTTATCTTGCACCTCTTAGTTTTACAAGCAGTTTTTATCAATAAAAGCACTGCTGCTGAATTCCAGCACATCAGTACCTATTTCTGCAAGGACTGAGAGAAGAGGCTAGAGGCTTGCACTTTGCACTTACTGTAACTATTTTTCTTAAAATTGCTTAGGAAAGGATTAAGATCATTTGGCTGTAAAACCATCCCTTCCAAAATTTAAGTTTATTTTCGTGTTGCGAAAAGCTGAATGGACCTAAAGAGCTTTTGAAAGGCCTCAGCCTGCTCATCAGTACAGTTCAACCAAAGGACCAAGTGTATCATCTATGCTTGCAGAAGCTGCCAAGCACCTCACCTTCAAGATGGTTCATTAAAAAACTCCAAGAAAACAACAATCCAGCTTTGGCAGAATAAGAGGGGTGCGTCTTCAACGCGGACAGTGCAGCAGGGTGACGAGAGGACACACCGATTAAAATCTGCCTGAGCTGGTGATTTCTAATGGCAACGAAATTTATTTGTTTACAAATTGTAACAACTCCTTGAAGAGTATTTGGCAATAGAAAACCATTCATCTTGTTTTTAGAAGAGGAAGCTACACTTTTCACCATGTTTTAAAGACACTTATAGTCTGCCAGTGACAGCATTTAAGCAGGGTAACTCAGCTTACCCATCTCTTCCCCATTCCCAGAGTGACTCTCAATCAGTGTTCCCACCCTTTTGTGTTTCTATCATAAATTATAACCAGATAGTTACACTCACAGAACTGCTAAGACAAAATCCACTGGATAAATTCCTTGTCCTAAGTTAGCTGCCCTGCTAAGACGCAGCAGTGTCTCCGATGAACTGATGAGCTGCCCATGTCCAAAAATACTTTTCGGGGCTGTCAAGTGGTTGGAGAGTTGCCTGCAATTCACACGACTGAAAAGAGACAGTTCTGTTTATTAGACGTCTTGTCAATCTCTACTGGATATCTCTATGACAATGAAGACGGGCAACTCCATAGTCAAAAACTAGAGTGGAAGCATTACTTCAGTGGAGTTACTCTGGATTTACAGTGAGGAAAGTGACATCGTAATGTGGACAACTAATATAGGAGCGGTAAGCCCTTTTCTCACCTCATTTCCCCCCCAAGAACGACAATGAAGAGAATAAAAACAATACTGGACCAAAGGTAAAGTGTAGTGGCTGTTGCACTCCGTTAATGCTGCACACAGCATTCTCATACAGATCAGGGAGTTTCCACCTGGGAAATTCCCTCAAACTCTATGTTTATCCTCATGAAAGATGACCTAGCAGCCAAGTAAGGGAATGCAAAGGATTCAACTGCTCTAAAGGAAGAGGGATCTTTGACTGCTGAGGGAAAAAGATTTTTCTAGAATCAGGATTGCTATTAAGTTTAACAGTGTAAGTGCTGGATCTCTTAGTGGTCAATGGGATCAACGCAGGCTGAGACACAAAACACCCCATGAGAGAGGCTCACACTTGCCCCAACCCAGTGCAATAAAATCTGTGGTAAAGGACATTTTATAAAGCATAACACAATAGAAAATAGAAACAACTAAACTTACACAGGAGTTTTAAGACTTGCTAACTTATACCTCTGAAGCCCAAAGAATGCCCTTTAGTCTGGCTGATGGGTGCCTCCGATGTTAGATGTGTTGCACCAAGAGTCCTACCAAAATCAAGGTGACATTTCCAGGCAGCTGTTCACAATGCTGCAGCCCAAACACCAGCATTTTGTTCCCCTAGGCCAACACTGTGCACAGTGGTGCTGAAAGCAATGAGTTTTGCAGCCAAAATAAACTCTCATAAAGTACTACTTGCCATCAGGACCTTGAGTTCCCTTTACTCTTCCTCCCTCCTGCCTTTCAGTGGACTCTTGATTGCTTTTATGGTTTTTGGTTTTTTTCTTCCCCTTGAAGTTTCCTGAACTTCTTCCTTCTGGATATCAGAAGACATATTGGACCACCAGCTCCTGTCTGCTCTGAGAACAAACTACCTGCCTCCTCCATGGCCATGCCGGGGTTTGGCATTAACCGCTGCTACATGGGACCAAGTGCTGGCAAGGGCCATGTGAGTGCTGTGTAGTATAACACCTTCCAGATATCACCCTGGGTGAGTACGTGGACTGGTGACCCAGGGAACAGAATGGGCAGGACTTGGAAATGCTATGGAAAAGAAAGAACTCCCGTTTAAAAAACTCATCTTCATCCTGTGAAAGTCAGAGCATCTGTGGGATTGGAGCAGTGTGAGCAAAGCAGCTCCACAGATAGTCCAAGGCACGGCTGGAGAGCACTCCCCCAGCTTCCTGCACACAAACATGCAATGTCTGGCCTGACTTCTGAGACTGGGTGCTGGATTTAGGACCTGGCCATCAAGTGCTGCTGATAAATGATGTGCTAAGAATGGAGAAATGTCACTGAGGACCTTCCAAAGCTCTGATTCCATAGCTCATACATTCCCGTGCTGCCAAACTTGTTTCCAGAATGAAAACTGATCCCCTGCTCGACAGGGAAATGTGAGAGCCCCTACATCCACAAAAAAGAAGAAAGGGAAGTGCTTTGGTCACAATCCTTCCTACTCTGCCTCCACTGAACCTCAGCCAGAGGCACTGACCCTGGGAACAGGTTTCTTAAAAACTTTAGGAAACAGCATACACCTGGCTCAGCTTTTGTATTTCAGTCTTCTTCCATTTCCATTATGCCTAGCTGAAAACAGGCAGGGCTTTGGCAATGATCTGGATCAAAATCATCTCTGGACACCAACTGCTCCTGCCCACAGCCACTGAAATCAATGGGACTCCACACACTGCAGCAGGAGTCTCAGCCGGAGGGTGATGATATAAGATCAGAGCTTTTGTCTGCAATTCATGCAGGCCGGAGAGTGCTAGAGAAATAATCAGAGGCAGCGAGATTAATAATTGAGATATCAAGGATTAGATTATGCTTAGAATATATTGGGTAAAATTAATGCAATTGCTTTGAGTAAAAAAGCCTACAGGCTATCAGTACCAGTATTTATTTTTAAAGTCTTTTTATGCATATTAATGACAACATCGCTCAAAGATTGATAATTTACATTGATTTTACTGGTGGGGAAGCAGAGGTTAAGTAAGTTTTTTAAGGCCACACAGCAAGTAAGTGCTTGGATTTATAGCTCCCAAATCTGCCTTCTGCTCAGTCCAGCAGGCCATGCTGACTCACTGTGGAATGCATATTTCCAGCAAACTCTTAAGGGACGAGAGGAATCAAAAGGAACAAAAGGTACAGATAAAGTAAGCATTAATTCTAAAAAAGAAAAGTTTTCTGCTATTCAAAAAATGTGAGCCCACTTCTGTTAGGTTGTCACACCTCACCAGTGTGTCAGCCAGAAACAGGAGCACTAGAATAACACGAGGGACGTTGTCCTTGACAGTGTTTTTAAGAAAACAAAGTCAGACACAACAGCCTTAAGTCGTGAGATTTCCAGCACAAAGAAAATCTAATATGAGTCTGGGATTTCAAATGAAGTTTATGGACATTTATCCCAAGGTAGCTTTAAAGTTCAGAGAAGCTAGAACTGTTCC
The DNA here is from genome assembly GCA_013400055.1 of Nycticryphes semicollaris. NCBI lineage: Eukaryota > Metazoa > Chordata > Aves > Charadriiformes > Rostratulidae > Nycticryphes > Nycticryphes semicollaris. The sequence continues at coordinate 366,829 of VXBJ01001528.1, read as the reverse complement.
CTTCTGCACAGATCCTGGCAGCCACAAGACTGTAAGAAACCAGCAGTGATACCATTACTCCAGCTTCTCGAAGACTATTTCTGTGCTACTGCTCAATATTGCCTAAGTCAGTGTTGGACCTGTCTGTACGTACCCAAACACTTAAAAAAACAACAAACCTCTTTTAATTAAATTAAGAATGTAAATAATAATTTATTCCTCTTACAGATAAAATGCTTTCGGAAAAACTAAGAAAATTAAACGGAACTGACACTGTGATTTCAAAGACCTTTTGTGACATTAACCAAGATGAGTGTGAAAGGAAGTGCCAATTACATGACAATACTATAACCAGACTGCCTGGAATCCGGCTCTGGAGCGGGAATAAAGAATTCATTAAGAGTCTCCATAAAAAGTTAATTTCCTTTTATAGGTAAACAGCTGCCCAACCTGACAGAGCTCCTTGAATAATCAGATGGGACTTAATGCACAGAGCAGTTAGAGCTGCAAAGGGCATTCTCCACGAACCCTCTTCCGATTGCATCTCATTTATTCTTACGCAGTTTATACCATGGGATGAATCCCAACTTATTGCTGACAGACTCAAATCTAAGTACCTACAACAATCTTTTTTTTGTGCATGGAAAGAGAGGTAGAGACTGAGGTTCAACTGACAAGGAAATTATCAACAAATTCCCCCAGAAAGTAGAGAATAAAGAACTGAATGGTGCTGTTTGAACTTGGCTTTGGTTGAAGTCAAGCAGCTGAAAGAGCTCCAGATCCAATACCCACGAGTAAAAAATAGATGGGGAAATCACATATTGTGATACTTAATTTAGAACCTGACTTCTACACTTACTCTGCAGGTAGTTAAGTCAGTACCAGATTCTACTCCAGCTAGGCATTATCATATCAGAAACACAGCCTTCCGAGTCCCAGTATATAGAAACCTCCTAAGTGATGTTACAATCAAAATTCACAATAAAAATCTTACCAGTTTTAGTCAAGAGAAAAAACTCCAATTGTCACAAAGCTGGGAGTGTTTTGCTCATTTTTGAGAGCTCTGGTAAAATGACACTTAGATATCATCTATAACCAGAGGAACGAGAATGAAAAGATCTTCCCAAAATTGTTTTTGCCAGGAGCATGTCTGCATCTGCTCAGTTTTTTTCTCAGAAACATCTGCAGTTTCTAAGGAAGTTGCTAATCTCTGAGTCTTTCTCCTTACTCTTTTTGATCAATTACTTTCAGCATTCTTCCTTCACGTGCCAAAAAGTCACACTGAAGCTCAGATCCTGAAGCTTGCTTGCCTATAAAAAAAAAAAAAACCCCTAAACCAGGGGAAGTTACCCACAGAAAATATTTTTGATGAAGAAAGTATGTTCTCTCTTGTGCACCAGTGGCTCTCACATAGCGATTGTGGCTTCCAAACTGCCTGCTAACTGGCCGTGCAGAGGTAAGAGACTATGCAGCACTGACTCCACTTCCTCTCAACCCCCAACCCCCATGCCATCATCGCCGCAGGTGTGCGTCCTTGTCTCCTCTCTGAAGTGACAGGACACAGCTGAAAAAGCTGAGGTATGTTCATAAACCACGGCAGATGTGCAGCTGGTCCTACCAGCTCACTGACACTTGGCAGTAACTACAAACCACGCTGGTCTTATCTCTTCACATGTTTTGGCTTCAATGGATTAACTCTGTCCTATGTCAAAAGCCTTGCAAGAGAAAGAGGAGTATCTCCAGTAGCTTATGTCCACTCCAGAGGCTTATTTCAGCATCCTCTATATGCCCAGCACAATGCTGTTCTTGTGATCTGTGCTGCTGCTGTAGACTACAAGAGTCCAAAGGCTGCAACACCCTGTTCTGTGGAGCAAAGACTCTGGTCTCCATCCAGACCCAGAAAGTCTCACAAGTAGTGCACAAATCCCTCATATCCACTGACCTAAACCAAACTCAAGTTTGTCCACAAGTCAGATTCCGGACATTTTCTCCTGAAGGCTGAAGCAATCCACGCGTGAGTTAGTTTGATTTAATGAAAGCACCAAAAGAATTGACTACAGCATTAGAGAAAGGAAGTAAAACTGAAAACAGGGCTTAAACTGCAAAGTTAGCTTCTTGTATCTTTATCACAGGGAAGTGTAAATTAAAAAGATGACAACTACTGCTAACGGTGAACTGGTGAACTGGAGCCAAGTGATAACCCTCTCTTCAGAATATGGTGCCTTCCATCCCATTAAGAGCTTTCAGCACAGACTACACCAGGCAAATGAAGACACCTGGCAAAGAACAATGGCTCAAATGTGCTGTAAGCAATGAAAACAGCAAAATGGAAAGAAGTTAGAGGGAAGAAATACATTTTATGAAGAGAAATCTTGGAGCAGAAGAAATGGGGTAAATCTCAAACCCAGGTGAGGCGTGACAGAGGCACAGAGTAGAGGGCAGGAGATGAAATGGAGTTAGGAAGAACACAGTGGGAGTGAGAGTAAATTTCTGGTAGGACTCCCTGGCACAGCTCCCCAGTTCAGGTCCTTGGGGTCAGAGGCGTGCTGGCACTAGTGCCAGGGCAGGGACAGGGAAGCACACTGGGAATAAAGTGGCAGGTGCCTGGGTGTGGGCAGGAGATGAACTCAGTGGCCTTGTACCCTTTAGTTAGGACTTAAAAACTGACTTGCAGTTAGATTGCTTTCTTGCCTTAAAAATACGTATGAAGTATTCCTAATTGCTCTACCAGAGTACAGCTTGTTGCCTGGAGGAAGACAAGAGCCTTCAAAACTGTACAACTTTGAATTTCAGAACATACAGAAAGATCACAAGTTTCCACTGAGTTATGGTCCTTCCGGCACAGTTACTCCAAAAGCCCAGTATGAAATTCCTAGGGTTCCGGAAAGCCTGAAAATGGAGGGAATAGATACTTCTCCAGCTTTATGGCCAGACTGCCATTTCATCCTCAAAGTGGTTGCTCCACATCCATAAGCTTCCTACAGGAACAGGTAAAGCCAAGACCAACAGTTCCCCTAAACTTTGTTATGTTTCACATGAAAAATGGACAAAACAACCCAGTCCTTAACTAAACAAACTGTACCATACTAGCAAAAGAGTTGTTCCCTTTGCAAAGCAGAAAGCGAAACTCTAAAAACCAAAGAGAATTCACTAACATTTTGAAACTGAAGAATTCAATTCTTCTCAAAAGGATGGTGTCTGGTGGGTGAAGCACACCTTTGCGAGGTAGGTAATGTGGTCTACACTTCCCAAACCGTACACTGAGACCTAGAAAATGTGTCAGTAAGTCAGTGCAATGAATAAAAACAGAGCTGACGGTATATTAAATACCAATCTGATGACAAATGACAAAAAACAGAATTCCTTAAACCAGACTTACTTCAAACTGATCTCCCTGGAGGTCTTGCTTGCTATTCCTAAACCTCCTTTTGGCATAGCAGCGCACAGTGTGAGGACACACACATGCTCCTTATCTGTGCACATTTGCAGGCTGCAATTCTAGTAAACATTAGATTAACAAAGAAAGGTTCCTTGAACTTAGAAATAAAGAATAAAGCTTTGCCTTCTCTTATAAATGATTTTTTTTTTTTTAAATAGCCTTCAGTTCAACCCCAATGTTAACCACTGGTGTTCGTCGACTGACACAAGGATTCAAACCAATACCATAAATGGGAAAAACACCAGTTCTGCAAGGAACAGGTCTGGCAGGATTGAGCAGTCCACATACAAGCTGTCATGGCTTTCAGTGGGGTATTCCATTATTCTTTATATCCACTACCGAAACTCTGCTTGCCAGCTTAAACCGATGGATGTCTACATATTTCATTTTTTGTCTGAAAATAACTGTACCAAAACAAACCGAGCCAGATGTTCAGCCTGCAATGAGACAACAACAATACAAGGATGAGCATATGGCATTACAACTCTTATATCCTAGCAGAAATCCACTGTCTTTATTAAATAGTTTTGTTTCAATATGCACACTTCATTAAGCCAACACAACCTTTCAACATTACTAACTTCACAGTCCTTGCAAGGTTATGCCAGCCTTTCTACTAGAAAACTGACCTGCCAGGTATTGTATGACCTGAAAAATCCCTCATACTAAGGAATTCATATTCTACAGCTGAAAATAAATGCACTATGGTTTTCTACTTGCTCTGCATTAAGGGAATGTATTATGTTCTTTTTTCTTTGGCAAAGGAAAATGAGATATTATTGCATACACACTTGATCCTTCATCTGGATTCCTGTCTTCTGATTTTTAGATAAACATAATTTAATACACCAGAAATATTTAATGTTTTACAAAGAGCTTCTCTTCATGTTTGGTAAAACTTCTGTTGCTAACCTATGTGCAGAAGGATTCCTGTATAAGAGGAACCAGTTCAGCTTCCACATGAGCAGCTGTTAATGTAGGCACACATTCAAACATGCAGTTGTCTGAAATAGCAGCGCTCTAGACGTTGAAAGTCAAGAAGGGCCAGCTCAGGTTGCAGGCCACCCCTGTGAGATGGTGTAATCGCACGCCAGTGAAATCCTTCTCCTGCTAGGAGGCTATTACTGGTCACTCCTTGCCTTTCTTACAAGCGTTGGGATTGGCCTTTAAGCAGTGATTCATGAAGGTAGCACACTGCTCTGCCTCCCTGCCTGCTGTCTCAGCTTGCTGCATTCATTTCCCTCCTATTTTCTGCAAACCATAAATACCACACAGCAAATTCTCTTCCAAACATCTTCTCATTTTACCTTATCCAGAAGGTAGTTTAAAATCACAAGCGGAAAGAACATGTCACTTGAAGCCACGGCTGTGACTTGTTCACACTTTGAGATCAAAAGAAATTCTCACTTGTTGCTCTTTAGTTGTGGCAATTTCCAGTAGATTTCCAATTCCCTTGGCAGTAATGAAGAACAATAGGTTTGTCTCATCATAGTCTTTAGGAAATATTGGTTGCTTAATGCTTAGTTACAGCAGTGGTTTACAAACTATAAATGCCTACAGCAGAGACACAGTTCTCAGGGCTCTGCACACAGACTGCTTCAGCTGCACCAGCAGAGCGTTAGTTCTGCTTTGCATAAGAGCACAGACTACAGCAGAGCACCGTCAGTTGGAGACATCTAGTTTTCATCTCAGATTTCTCTGGCAGCGTGACCCTGGGAACACTTCACTTCCCGGCAATAAATAGCAAAGACCTACCAATTAGTTGCATTTCTTCTCTAACACTGTATATTTTTAAAGTGTTCCTCCTTCGAAGCATTTGTAAGAGCACTACAAAAGATGCCAGGCAAGCAACACAAAATTCAGCTGAAATATTTAAAATACGTTTAAGATAACAGGTGCAAGTGCAGGTACAGAACTATCTCTACTGTCACCAGAAATCAGTTTCATAATATTAACAGGGATTCATGATTCAACAATATTTCAGCATTTACAAAGTTCACAGAGAGCTGCAGGTCATGAAACTGTGCAAGTGACGGTTGAATTCTTCTAGAAAGCCCCAACGCCAGGAATGAGAAATGTAGTAACTATTGACAACAACAATTCCTGTAACATTTTAGAACACTTAGGAAATTTTCCAAAATGTAGCCCAAGTAACCAATCTACAAGGATTAATGTTGAAATGCAAGAAAACAACTCTGAATGAAGGAAAAGCATTCTGACCTAATTTTCACATCATTTAAGACTTATTTTAATTACCAATTCAAATATGCATCAAGTGACAATTTAAGAAAGAGCTGGCTTCAGAAACAGGAACAACTTCAGAAACAACTGGGTTCGGAAACAAGATAATTTGTGTGTCAGCTGAGGAAGAAATCAGCTCTGTTAAGAGTCAACTTCAGGTAATGTTAAAACACATGTTAGATGCTAGACTTTAAAAAATTCCAAATATGACAACAGCCAATATTAACCTTTTTTTTTTTCTAATTTGCAGGAGAATTTTCATTTGCAGTTTGTACTTCCCAGTACTACTTTAAAATCATGCCATTGAATTTCTAAATAAAGTACTTAATTTGCATTTCTCTAACGCATTATGACCAAACGTATTTTGATTAGAAAAATAGCTACCCAGCTTAATAGCTCACCTACAATACGCTGGCTAGTTGATTATTTTTACTTACTTAAGATATTAAAAACAACCAGAGAGATTAGTTGACTCATGCTAAAAACAAACTCCAGATCATCTCCAGATCCAGAAACTGCCTAGATGTTCTGTTTATTCTGTTTATGTTCTCTTACCCTGCACAATACATTAAAGTGCCACCATGTTCTTTCTCTCAGAGGAGCTTTTGGTGATGATGCACCTCACAGCGCCAGGTCACGTCCAGTAATTAAATACCTGTTGTATTGCAGGCACCAGAAACACCACCTACCCATGACAGTCACACAACAAATCACCCCCTTCTCCAAAGCAAACTACCAATATGAGTGAAAACAGAAGCCCTTAAGATAAAAAGCTATGGTACATGGATAAGTTACTATGAGGTAAGAGAGGTGTCATCTCACCACAGAATACATGTGAGCACAGGGACAGCCCATTGCAGAGCATCCATGTTTACCTTGCACTATCACTGCAGTGATTACCTTGCACTATCTTGTCCACCAAGTTGTTTTATGGCACTGCAGAAAACCACGTCATCCTGCCATGACTGTTTTCTCTCTCAATTCCTTATTCTGCTCTAGCTCATTAGCTTGAGAACAGCCTGAGATAACAAACTCTCTTGGATTTGAAGAGGCCTCACTAAATGGGAGTCCCTGGATCGAGGTATATAGACACCACTGCAATAATAAATGAAAGAAATCTTACTGGCCTACAGATAACCTAAACTGAAAACACTGAAACTCCCTGGGACAACAGATTCAAGAGGAAGCAGGTTAAAGTCCTCTTTCTGTTCCTGTAAGCCAGATTGTATTCCTTGAAATCTACTGTACAGGAGGCAAATTAATTTTTTAGAGTCAACCTTTGAAAAGGAAGTCGTTAATGTTGATAGATGGATCGAAAGACACAGCTGTCCTTTTTCCAATAACAGAGGTATATACAGAACAAACTCCCCTTTTAGTCTGACGTTTATCACGTCCTTATTTCAGAGAGTAACAGATATTACACAGTGAATTTCAGAGTGCCTTGGGTTTCAAAAGTGACATACATTCATTTGGAACGCACATACCACTTTTCAGTCCTTTTCAATGCACAGTTCCGAAACCACTTATGCATACAGCACAAGCACAGTACAGCAAAGTGGGAAAGGCTATTTAAGGCTCAAGTTTGGTTTTTCTTGGTTATATATTGCACCCCCTCAGAGGTAATCTTAAATCTCGAGGAGCCTCTAGATCAATAGCTGAAATGCTTTCAGTACCTGAAATCCAAGATGAGAGAGTCAGACAGACAGCAACTTCAATTCACTGATAATACTGAAAATAAAACTGGCAAACCTAAAGAAACCATGCTCTAAAACTTCATTTATACTAACAGCATGGTTTCCAGGGAGGGAACCTCCCCACTTCCAAAATGCTGATTATCAATGCACAACAAACAAATTCAGTACAATGGGGTAGCATCATTACTGCTGCACTCATGTAATAATAAACCAAAACATAGTTACTATACATATTTATTTGTCGCATTCACCCACACTGAGAATACAATTACAAATTATACAGACAATACATACTGAAAGACATGATTATTCAAGATACAGAGTATTATTAACAGAAATGTACTTGTTTAGAGAAGTAAATGTAATTTAGGTATGAGTTTGTATTTCTCTGTTCATGAACAGATGCACAATAACTGAAATATTCAGGAGAGGACTATACTCTGTTTTCTGGTTTTGTTTTAGTTTTTCTAAGAGACTCTCCTTTCTGCAGCACTGTCAATGCTAGAAAAGTATCGTTTCATTAACGCTGAACTTAAGAAATGAGATAAAGAATTATTCAGATGCAATTTAGAATAAGGCTCACATCACAAATCAAAACAAGGACAACAATCCTCTTCACTCAAGCCCATAAACAAGAAAGAAAAATATATGATAGTAGATCAGTATGTAGTTACTTCTATTGGTACTTATCATAATTTATAATTTTATAAAGGTTTGATGTTATTAGGAAAAATTGAGGAGTGGTTAAGTGAAAAAAAGAAGATTCATTAGATTTGCAGAATTAATTTTGTTTGGGGTTTTCAAGGCAATGGCAACTAAAGGACATAGATGTCTAATCAGCATGGAAGGAGAGAGTCTTCTTTCTTTGGAAACCTCCAACTTAATATGTAGTACCTTTCTAGCCTTCCTAAGAAACTATTTTAACTGATTCATGTCCCTAGGTTATTTACAAAGGATTTCACAGCTAAGTACTGAATGGGTCAAGATTTCATTTCATACAATGTTTCTAAATATGAACATTTTACCTACTTTTATTCTGCATACTCAGAATATAATTCATGTACGTGCTGTCTGCGACCAATTGAAATGGAAAACAATGCTAGAAAGGAATTCTATTCAATCAAGTCCTCTCCACAAACATGAAAACAATACAATTATATGGTTCACTGTGGTCCTTGTGGGAGGAAGGAAAAGTTACTCTTCATGACATATTTCGTAACGAAAATGGCCTTACAGAACTGTTATATACAGAGCAAAACACCTAAATCACTTTTTAACCATCCTTACAAAGAAAGGTTTGTTTAATAACATTTCAACAAAAGGCAAAATTTTTTGGCCTAAGGCTGAAACAAATTTACTTCCAAAGCACAACAAACAGCTTTGTTCTACAAAATTTACTTCAGGCAGGCATTAACACCACCAAATTTATCTGGGGAAGAAACACATTAAACTAATAAATAAAGGATTGATCTAATTTTTACAGACAGTGTCAAACTTGAAGTATTTCTTATTCTTTTTATAAACTACCAGACATGAAATTATGGGGAGGTACTAAAGGAACTATGAAGTTGCAGCTTATTACTGTCTATATATCAGAATGCATTATTATATTATTCAGATTTCTTGAGGAGGACTTTTAAAATAATGTTCTTCTTTCAACTGAAGCACACACAAAAATGCAAGGATAGATTTACCTCTCTTCATAGGGAAAATAAATCCAATTTGGTTCTGTACTAGCATATATTTTTCATGCCCAAGAATTTAATATTCATCATGAAAGGCCTTTTCTAATCATAATATTTTATCAACAGAGAGGATTATCTTAACATCTTGCTGGCAAGTCAAGATAAGTCAGAGGTAGCTTAGGAATGCTTTAGAATTTAGAGTTTTACTTGAAATGAATTAATCCCGCTTTCAAAGGGGTTAATAATAATAAGTACAAAAGGCCAACAGTATATACAGCTGCCATTGCCAGCACCAAGAGAGTACTTCCAAGAAGCTCAAAATAAAATTAGAACAGGGGAAAGCACGGTGCACTTCTTTGCATTTGCTTCAGTGTACCAGTTCAGGCTGGTTTTCTACGAACGGCAGCACCCCACTAACATAGTATGCGATTCCAAGCGAGAGGAGAGCAATGACAATGATGAGGAGCAGCACCCTCCAGAAGCCCAGGTCTTCCACAAACTCCTGCCATGTCGTGCGGAAACTGGAAAGAACTCCTTCACCTTGCTGCAGGTTTGGATTAAGGAGGGAATGGCTTTCCATCGCACTACGAAGGATTAAAGTTAAAAATACATCAGAGCAAAAGAATGCACCTTTAATGACAACAGTAATCCTACTAAGAGTAACTGAAACATTCTAAATTAGAAACTAAACCCACACGCAGATTTATAGTATTTCCTCTGCTAAATCAAGACAAAAGCAGATCAGGAACAGCCTCCTAACCCTTAAGTTAGCTGAAAGGATGTTTTATTAACCCGTGTAAAGAGAACAATATTTGTATCTGTACAACTGCACTTTTTTTGCAGGCTTCCCACCTATTGGCCTGCAAAAGTCCGTCACCATAATGTCCAACTACTAAATATGGCTTAGTAAAACTTAACGAAGCATAAGCTGAACCCTTAAGGGGCACAGCTCTTCTAAAATTTAAAAATAAACTCTCTGAATAAAATGGAAACTTTAACTAATATAATTTAGATTCAGAACTCTGTAAGGGTCTTTACTACTCTCCTGTGTGTCTTGTTACAGAGATCTCTTCTCTAACATAAAAATATCAGAGGAAACAATGGATTTGGATAACAAGAAGTTCAGAAACTTTCTGATCTTCAAGACAAGTTGGCATCGCTGTGATTTCTGCCATATGGTGTTCAGCAGCTGCTTTGATGTTTTAACATTCCACTACCAATCCATCAGGCCCCCTTAAACTGTCAGACTATAAAGTAGGGACTGGAACTCTCACTTTTAAATGAGAAACTAATGTAAAGTTAGAATGATGCAGCCATGTTGACAATGAATCCACTTCAGAAAAAAATGTTAGTTGTTTCAAGCATGGTATGGCTTCTTGTATCATTCTCCCAATTTTGCTGGTTTCACAATTGGTTTATAATAGGAAACTCTCTGTTGCTGTATGAAAAACCTCAGGATGGATAGGAAAAAGTGTGTGTTACTTGATTTCACTTATGAAAAATTTCAGCCATCTGCACAGTCCTACAACTCCTTACTTGAGTGAAATTACAGACAGAGGTGTTTATGGGATCAGGCTCTGACAAGCACAAGCCAACTACGTGCACAATGATGTCAACAGCAGAAGGTAAGCAGAGAAAAAATTTCTTTCCTTCTAATTGCTTTCAGTTACCATATTCCTAGTTCTCTCATAGAAATGATAAAAGAAAACATTTCAGGGGAAAGTAATTGTCTAAACCAAGTCAAAACTAATTATAGAAATACTATTGGTTTTGGTGACAATAATAAACCAACAAAACATTGTTAATAGAAAAAGATCTCATCTATGAATTTCTCTTCTAAGCTTACACCACAGAACTTCACCCTATTCATACGGTATTTCTTCGTAGGAAGTACAGCCCCTGAAGAATGATTAGCCTAAAGTGCCATAGCTTGCTGAAGTATTGCACCATCACACGCAGAAGATTTCAGAAATTGCTTCTTAAACAGCTTGCCTTTTTTGTTTTTTAAATATTTACCTTGCTGTAAAGCTAATTTTGTTTACCCATAGCTGCAGGATTTAGTCATCTTTCTTGCTTATTATGATTTCCCAGGAAAAACAAAGAGTTTAGTGAAAGACAGCTATTGGTGTAGAACAGAACTACTTGCTTGTTAAATTCTAACTAGTTAATACATAACCAAGAGAGGTTAAATAAAGGTGCAATGCAATTTAAGTGAAAAGATCGCATGCTTGCTCATTAAATGGACAAGGGTACATACAAAACACTTTTGCTATTTTATATTACAACCCAATTAAAATCAACGTTAGCCAAGGTATTTTTTCTTATTACAAATTAGAGCTGCTTAAGAAATGGTAGCGCAGCAAGGCATCCTGCAGAAGAGTTTGTGCCACACGGCCCAGGCAGATGTGCTCTTCTGCTTCCAGCACAAGGTGGAAGTTCACGTGTGGACATGTTTGTGGGCACACTCACAGGTTGTGCTGGGATGTGCGGACGACAGATCATTCTCATTGAAAGACAGAGGTGAGCTCTGCCTCCTGACAGCACAGGGGAGGAGGGCAAAGCAAGAGACAATAAATTTGACTCAGGAACCCAACTTTGGCCCTGCTTCCTGAGCAGCAGCAACTGCACGTAATAAGGAGCAGAAAACTTAGGTCAGAGGTGGCTTGTAGGAAGAGCAATCATAATTTCTCCATAGGTTCATACATAATGTAAGAGCGTTGGGGAGGGAGAGAACAGAAGACATTCATCTAAGTGTCTCCAAAATGTGAAAATAATACTAAGAGGGAGGAGTAAGACTGTGGAGGTCTGAAAATCCAACTGTTACGAAGACATTATTTATTTAGAAAGCTAACAGCGTACAAACGCACTTGCTTCTGCTGCTGTAGGCATCTGCTATTTGTTATTTTAAAAATAATGTATTTCAGACATTTTAAACACATTCACAAACAGGCTGGGTAATGCACTGTTTATGTTTCTGTGCCTCTCCCCAAGGAGAGTTGCTGACTCCCTTGCCAAAGCAAACAATATAACATTTATGAAGGTCAAGTAACAGAAAGGAAACTATGTTCATTAAAGGGCCACTATCAAATAAAAAATCAGAATTAAAATGGGCCTGAGCTGTTGGTCCTAACGTCTAAAAAAACCACACATAAATGCATTTCTCTGTGACAAGGAACTTTCAATAAAATGTAGTTAAGCCGAAAAGGTAATATGCACATATTCTAATAATTTATAACCATGTAATGTTGAGAATAAAATTAAATTTTCTATTTTAGGGCTTATAACAGTCTCTCCGATGTCACCTAATGTATAAGGAAGAACTCCTGATCTGCTCACCGGGAGTATTCTGCACGGTTTCTGTAATTTTCTTGGTTTCACCTTTTCTGTTCACTCAACTTAGATAACAACACATCTACACAGTTTAATTTTCACTTACTGTGAAGGCTGTGCATTCTGACACATACTCAAAAATTATGTGACAAAACTCTGTCTTTTGCGATATAATGTTCCAGCAGTCACAGCTCATGATCGTTATTAGCCAATATAAAAAATTACAAATTTGAATAAATTCAGTATAAGAGCAAGTATTCCAAACAACATTGATAATCTGTTTCCCATACAAATTAAAAAACAAAACAAAACAACAGTACTGGAAGGATCTCCTGCATTGTTAATCTCCGTCCCATATTCTGTCATGTACTGGCAAATTCAATGCTTTCTGCAAGAGAATTAGCTTCCTTTGAAACCTGCAAGGCTTTTTGCCTCATCTAAATCCTGCCAGAATTCCGTTTTCGAAGCTCATTGTACAAAAACACTCCTAATTTTCAATGAAAAAAGCATTTGTGGTTTATCTGTATCCTTTGGCTCTTGTGCTATCATCAGCTTTTGTCTTGAAACAGTTATTTCACATTGTTCAAAACCAGTATTTCTTGTTGGCAACCACACACCTTAGCCTTCATTCTGATGGGCTAAAACTCCAGTTGCCTCCTTTCGCAAGGAGCCACTCTGTTACCTTGAGCACTGAAGTACTGCTTCTCTGTGCGTCGTAAAGGATAAATTAGACTTCTTTTAATGGGGCCAAACAGCATTATAAAACATACTACACAGCAGAAGTTACCATTGCTTTTTACTGCGGCACTGAGTTTCCTTTATGTAGTGGAAATACCTCGTTTTGTGCATTCTAGGACTTCATTGCCTTTTGCTGGGTAGTAACAACCCCTGGAACCAATACATCAAGTCTCTTCTCCTATACCCTCGTTTTTCACTGAGAAACTTTCATTTTATGGCATACAGCTTTAGATAAATGAAGTTGCATTTCCTGCTACTGAATGACAATTTATTCCTGTTAATTTCCTCTTCTTTGTCAACCAGATTTTTGTCTATGCCGTCCCAATTTTCCTCTGGGTTGCTTATACCTCACTTCTTATTATCACTAACATGCTACTGTTTTCAATGCTAGTATCATTTATGCAAATTATAAGTAAGCACAATCCCAGAACCACAGCTTCAGGAATTCAGTAGTAAGTTCCCTCTAATCCAGTACTTCCCCTGAGAAATTTTGCTGAAATCTTCTATTCTCCTTTCACTCTTTAGCCACCATGAAATTTCATATATGGCACCGTATCAAATCCTTTATTCAAGCACAGGTAGATAAGCAGCCTGCTATCCCTTCTTTGTGTAGACAGTCAATCTTATTGAAAGAGTGCTAGGTTACCTTGTGATACTGGCATTTTGCATTTCACCCCATTTTCCCTTTGGCTTTGTGATAAGCGGTAGAATATTTATTTTTGGGTGTCTGGAATGGAAAATCAGTAATTACTTCTAAAAATTTCCACCATAAAATGAAAGTCTCAATAGAAAAAAAAAAAGTTTTTTTTTTTTCTGACATTTGACCTTTTTAAAGAGATTTTTCCAAAACTTAAAATTGTATTCTGATTTGATCTGATAATACCAGGCAAAACACGATTGTATCTGTTCTGAGGAACAATCAATCAAGTCAATCACAAAAATCTAAAAGCCATAAACACTATTTCTTCTAGTAATGACTTTTGTTTTGTAAATACCTTTCACTTTCAGCAGTTTGCATTGTTTCCAGCTTTGAGTGAGCTCCTCTGTTAAATCCTTTCACCTCTTGCTCCTCTAAAGATTCCAGCAGCCTGATCACATCTTTGTTGACACCCCTTCGTTTTGCAAGGACAAGCGGTGTTGCACCTTGGTGATTGCTAAAATAACCCCACAAAGGACATGAGAAAAAAAGAAACTTTTAATACAGAAATTTTGTAATAAGACATAACACATTATAATTTAGTAAGTCCTCAGAACTATCTTCTGTCATATCAGACAGCAAGAAATTCCTATCTATACAAGTTATAGCTTAACTGACTATAGAAGAAAATCAGTATATCTAGGTTTGAAATTGCACCATTCTTTTTCCTTAAATAAAATGAAAATTCCTAGTACTCTAATCTAATGGGAAACTCTGGGTGTTATAACAGAAAATAAACAGTAGATTTATGGCAATGTTCAAGATTATGCTTAATTTCAAGAAGCAGTTGTGCAATCTGTTTCCTCATGGTTCCTTTTTCCATGTGGGTATTAGGACATCAGGCAAAAATGAAATAAAATACAGATGGTCCCTCTGCTACTATTAAAATAATACTGAATACGACCAGAGCTGCCTTCAGACTAGGGATTTTCACCAGAGTTGTTTGAAATGAGAAAAAAACCCAAATAATTCACAACCTGTGAAGAATCTGGCCTGCCTATAACCGGTTTTGCTGAGTGAAAAACATTAATGAGGGACAGGTGAAAAAAGGACAAATTTAAAAACTCAAAGGTTTTAAAGTTACTACTGTTTTGTTGCAGTGTGTTGTGACTATGAAGAAAGTTTCACAAACGAAATAATTCAGTTACTGCAATGAAACAACTAGTTATTTTGCAGCTTGAGAGCTTGCATCTGAGCACTGGCATCTGACAGCTGCTGAGAGCCAGAAGGAAAGAATATACAATATTTAAAAGAAGGGCTGAGTCACAGACTTTGAGGGAGGGGGAAAACACTGAAAGGAAGCATTGTTACCAAAGGAGTATGGGAATGAACTGACACACACATATACTGTATTTTCTTTGTCTTAGTACAACAATTACAATAGAACTGTGGTGGAGAAAAGTCTTTTAAAGTAGTCAATGTGATTTTTCTTCGGTGCCAACCACCCACACCTGGCTGTCTGGCCAAACCAGGATAGCAATGTCATCAGAGAAGCAGAATTAGATACAGCAGCCCACACCAGCAGCTGCTATTTTTATTTGCTTTGCCTGTTGCACAGGCTAACAGAAGTGGCTTCTTATTGTTTCGCTGACTTCTTATTTTGTGTTTTTATTAAGTGATATCTAAAAAACCCCGACTTGCACCAAATAGAGCATTTCAAAGCCAGCAGATTTATATGCAAGGCTCTGGTAACAGAAGAGTAATATATCATAGAATACGTTAAAAAAAAACCCAAAACTTACCAAATATCAATTTTAAGTCCATTAGAAACAAGGAACTGGATGGTATCCACATGCCCACAGAGGTGAAGGGCCGTGTTACCTTGGTAATCAGTGGCTAGTAGGTCAGCACCAAATTTATGCAAGAGTTGACAGATGTCTACGTTTCCTCTGGCCGCAGCAAGGTGAAGGCCGGTTCGGCCTCGGCTGTCACGAATATTTGGGTCAAAACCACTCTCTAACAGTCGTTTGGAATAGTTAAAATCTCCATCAATGCAAGCCTGCAGCAGCGGCACATTTGTCTGGGAAGAGTCGTTCACAAACACGTAGGACATTGTTCTGATTCTTGCTGGAGTAGGTGACTCACCTGCAAGTAAAAGTGCGAAGAAACGATGGTGAAACCAGGCACGTAAACACAATACAAATATTGGGTGGACTGCTCAGGTTCCCAAACAAGAATGCAAACTAGCTCACAAACCAACTCTTGAAATCTTCCTGTCCTACATATTAACTCTGTGTGCTGCATTCCCTTCCGGTAATATGGCAAGAACTCCTTTTAGTCTTACTCACACCTCTGGAAACAGCAGCAAAGCTTTGTTATTGCAGAAGACTGGTAAGATCAATGCCACAAATGCAGGACAGGTGATTTACCCCTCACCTCGTAAGAGATGACATCTAGTAGTATTGATATTAAAGGGCAAAACACTGTAGATTAGAAATGAAAGGGAGAAGAACCACCTTTCGTACATTGGGAAACTATAAACAATCCAGTTGGCAGGTACAGTGGCACCAACTGCAATTCTTACTAGCTATAAGCAAACCTGCTCTGGTGAGATTTAGCACCATCTGAATTTGAACTTTGATGCACAAAGTACAGTCAGTTGCTGAAAATGTTTCATTACTATAAAGTCTAACTCCTTCATCCTGCAAGAAAGGTATTTTTTCAGTACTCTTTTTTGCAGTACCCCAGATACACAAACTACTGAACAAAGAAGAATAGCAATACAGACCATAGAAACCTGAGTGTATTATGTGAAAACTGGAAGTGGGTCCAAGGACAAAGGTAAAATCAAGTACACAGCTATTGTGGGTTCAACTAGAAGCACAAATGGAGAAGCACAAATGCAGTTTCCCGGGCTTAAGACTAAATTAAGCATTAAGTCCTTTTCTTTATCAGGACCTAAAAGTGAAAGATAAACATAGTTTCACCATGGATTTCTTGGTATGGAACATTTTGTGAACTATGATTTAAGTTTTGCAAAAGAATACTTTAAGGATGAGTCAAATAATGAGGGTATGATGATGCTGTGCTTACGGGACACAGAAAACACGACTTGAAAACAAGGTAGAAAGAGAATGACTATGCAAGAGGATGGTAAAACATGCATAAGGCAATGGTAAAGAGAAATGAAAACATCTAGGAGACTGGAAAGCAAAGCTTTGCACTGCCTCAGAGAGGAGGCAAAAAGGGAAAAAAAATAAATCATATAAACCAGTAAAAATCCTTAGAAGAAATCTCAACATAGACATGACACGGTTCAAGTGACAGGAAGGAAAAATGATTTTATAAGATAAGCTTTGAATGGAAACTGAACTGAAACTTCACTTGAAACAGCGTATTTCACTTACCCAGGGTTTGTATTGTGGGCTGATGATGTAGCAGTGTTCTGATTAACCATCTGAACCCCTTCCTGAGACCGTTACACACAGATTTAAATTTTTTCATCTATATAAGGTATCCTTCCACACCAGTGCACTCATTCAGACGGGAGAATGGAAACATGGCCAGTTGCCAAGGAATTTGATTGAAAACCTCTCCTTTTTTTGAGAGTTTATAATGTCTACATTTTATAGCTCTTTCCCCATGTTTTAGATCAAATTCAAGATCAAAGTACCTACAGAAGTAATTCCAAAATGTTTACTCATTGGTCTGATTAACAGCTGTAGCATTTGTGGCTGTTGAGGTTAATAAATCACATTCAAAGTTCACTATTTGTATTTCCTATCTGGACAAATTCTGCTACATGTATCAACAGTGTCTAGTTTCCCACTGCAGGAATGTACAGCTTTTTTTTCTTTCTTGGACGCAGAAGAGAAAGAGGTAGGAATAACTTCTACGTCCTGGTATCTGCACAAGGAATGATTTTAAGCAGAGTCCATTCTCCTTAGCTGCAAGTATGTTTTTAAGCATGTGATGGTCCATCACTGGCTCAAGCACCCTTTTCCACAATCACATCCAACAGCAAAAGGCCAGTTCACTGATGTACCGCAAAACTTTTCATGCAAGACTGGTATCATTTAGGGCACTAACAACTTCCTTATAACCCTACACAAAGAGAAAGAACAATGTACTTACTCATCTTTCCAATGGATATGTTACAAAACATATGGATGTTGCAAAGCTAGGATTCGCACTGACAGTGATTTCAGCTTTCTTGCCCATTTCCCAACCGAATCACAGACAAGACGAGAATGCTTCTTCAATTCTGCTACTCTAACCTTACTGAGAAAAATACTAGGCCCAGTTTCTGTACGATGAGATTGTGACCTTTACATTACGCACTAAATCTTCCCTAAAGCAAGATCATAAATCATTTAAAAACCTCCAATTGATCAGCCGTAGTAACAGCACATCAACAGCACAAAACTCTACTTGTACTTGATAAAAGGATCGTGGTTCGCTTGTAAAATAATATTTGAGTCTTTAAACCTCTTTAATAAAGCAAGACCCAACACAAATCAACAACAGAATATTATAGTGGAAGAAACACATGCTATTTGAGAAACAGTATGGTTTGCTCTGTTAAATGTAAGCTAATATTTATATTTTCATTCCAGACACGCATGTCTGGTAAAGCCTTACAGAATTCCCCCTCACTTCACATACAGCTCTGATGAAACACTAGGTAATAATACCAAAAAAAAAACAACCAACCCCACATCACCACCTTATCTTCTCAGAAAAGGAAGCATAAAGATTAGCAGTTATCAGAAAGTGTAACTGGAACTAATTCTGATTCAGAATTTATTATCACTAGAATCTTTTAAAATTGATCTCTGGAGTGTAGAAGACCAAAGTGAAACAGCTTTTCGCAGTAAGAAAGAAAAAAACCAAACCTAAACAAATCCTACTTCCCAAAGCTTGAAAATTGTGGACTAAGCAAATGCATTCACACACAAAAACATCTGGACCATCTGGTTTGATTTATCTTTGTGATTAAAAAGACCTTTTCTACAAACACAATTCTGTTTCGCATATGGCTACCTAACCCATGCCAAATATGAGGTGCATACAAAGCTGAACCGTATACCATCTTTCAAATGCCAGTCCCCAAATGGGATGTTCTCACCTCAGATTTAACCCACTTTAGCAAAATTTCCTGTCTAACAAAGCTCAGGAAAAAAAATTTACAATAGTCACCTTAGATACATTTGAATAAACAAACTGTGGTTACATTTCTGCCCACAGTATGTATCACAAAGCTCATTTGCTGTAATGAATATCTAATGCAGTGGATTTAGAAAGAGAATTGCAAAGCATTAGCCATTCTCTTTAAATCCCTTCTGAAAGGTGAATCAGACAACAACTCTGAATCTGCCTAAAAGCTGGTACACCTACCATTAAGCACTAGTGTCACAGGCACAAACTAGGACAAAGGGACTTGCATTAGTTAACAAGACACAAATGGATTGCAAAATGAGCATTCTCAATATCCCTATGAAATACTACTACTGGAATTAAATAAATCTAAATTGCTTCAGTGAGTGCTTCTAAAAATGCTACTGAAAATGTATTGTTTAAATTATACTTTTGTTAAAAAAAAAAAAAAGTTTTGCTGTTAATAACTTGGTTCTTTGACAGAAAATTAGTTTTGTGAAAAACAGTAAATTGAAAGACGTCCTCCCAAACACGAAGGATTCCCATTAGAAAGGCATAATATAAAAATACATTTTCCCTAAATTTACACGATGTGGATATAGCCTGAGCATAGTGTACTTGTATTAATAATTTTAGAAATTATGGTGTAAGCCCTGTCTTCAATGACACATGGTCTGGTACAGGATACGAAAATCTAATTTAACTCTTCTGTTTTCAAAAGGCATGCTTATGTTAAGTGATTCTCTAAGAAGAATTTACAATTATTTATTAGAAGACAGTTGTCTTCCACTGTACTGTGTACGATGGTAACTCGGTGCACTGATCACAGTCGATCTCTTGTATAACACATTCACACCTGCAGAAGCCAGGAGTGATCTTAAATAATTCAAACCATAAAGCTAGATGCCAGTTCTGTTGCTTCTTAAAGTAGTCCTAAATTTGCACTAACCACGGGCAGTTTAATTTTACAGTAAATGTTTGTTGCCGTCTCTGCCTTCTCAGAGACAAATACCAATAAATACCAATACCAAATGGCTCCAGAAAAAGGAGAGAACTCCTAGGTTGTGAGACAGAATCACCAAGGTGGGATCCGTCTCACATATTTATGAACCTGACAAGTTGTAATTAATCACCCAGTCACTGCTACTTAGGATGTACCAGTTCTGCAAAACCACAGTATCTCCAAGAACGTTCAGAAAAACTGAAGTAATTGTCCCTATTTTAAATCAACACGTCAGGACAACGGAGCAGTATCAGATTGCTCAGCACTTGTGATTTCTCAGTATTAATACACACTCTGACATTCACAACCTCTCAGGAGGACTACCACTAGAGAAACTGCCACCACCGAGAAATGGAAACTAAAATAAAAGCAAGAAACAGCAACACCCCCCACCCTGTGCCAGCAAAACACACAACACGTGTTACTTGTAAAATCTACAGCTGTCAACCCCCTCACAGCAAACACCTTCCTCTTTCAGGAATACACTTTGAGAGCCACAGTGGCTTGTGGAGCTCTTCTTCTTCAGTCTTTAAATGAATGAAAAATATTCCAGTTCTTTGCTTTAATTGTAGGCTCACGATCTCTGAAAGCAAAGTTTCCTGGTCAAATGGGACTGTTCCCTTAAAAACACTATGCTCTCCTTGGGTATACAATTTTTTTTTAAAGGTATAACTTAAAAAGAGAAAACCAAAGCACATTAACCTGCTTGTGTATCCTCTGAACAAGGACCAGATGTTGAAATGTAAACCCAGCAATATTATCCTCTTTCCCTTTCTAGGTAGGCTGAGGAGGGAAATTCCTTGGTAGGTTTTCATGCAAATTTGTATTTATGTGTAAGTTACTAAGAAGATAATCTAACTGAATAAATGTTATAGTTAGCAAAAAATTGTAGATCAGTTGTCCTGTTTATGAAAGAAACTCCCATTATCTATGTCAACTTCCACTGACAGCTCTGTATATCTTTCATTAAAAACCTTTAAGTCCAGCTGGAGCAGAGTTTTATTGCTCCACTTATGTGGATCCACCACTAAAAGCAGCATCTCAGATTCAGCACAGAATGACGGCTGCATTTTGCAGCATTCTCCCTTCCTAACTTTACTTATTTTTAAAACAGTTCCTGGATTCAAGGTATGAGCAGGTTCCTACCTCTCCTTTCACGTCTCTAGCCAGACACATGGGTAAGTGGTGATACAAGAACATGAATTTTGCCACTCATTTTCAGTCGTTCCCATTCCCTTCTGCAGACAAGGGACATACAGGTATATTCTTTTGATGTCAGGACCATTCTGTAAGTAGAAACTTCGGTGCTCTGCATATACATGGGGCTTTGCACATACAGGCTACAAAGTGCTTTATGACAAAAAAAAAAGAATAATCATTGCTGCTCTTTCATGGATCAGTGGATAATGGCAGTGAACAACAGGGAGCTTTCCTTATCATTTACAGTATGTCAACATTACAAGATAAAAAATAAAACAAAATATCAAATGCCAATCCAGGGTTGCAGAATGTCTCCTCAGATAATATAGTAAAACCATTGTGTATTCATGTACACAAAATAATGTAATGATAGGAAAGAAGTCATTCTTTTAAAACACCTTTATTGACAATAAGATTCACAAACATTTTATCCTTACTACACTTAACTGGTAATTCAGTTGCATTTTATGTTTTAGTGCACTTAACTTCTATCAAATATACACTGAAGTATTTTTGAACCTTGCTCGTTCTTCATCTTCTGCAAAACAACTAATTTAGAAGAAGGGCAATTTACAAATTTCTTCATCTGTAACTTACCCATAATTGTCTCAGGGAAATCAGTAAATAAATGTAGTATTTCCCTGGCCATTGTAGTCAGTTTGACTACGTTGCTTTTACAGAAAGTTACTGAATCACTCACTTAGATCAGTCATAATTATCAACCTCTTCATAAACCTTTATTTAAACTTCTTTATTTCTCTGGGGAACACCTAAGTTGGTCAAGAAACAATTAAGGGTAGTTTTGTTGTTGGTTTATTTGTTTTTTAACAGAATAGCGAGAATTCATTCCACTTCTAATGAAGTGCTTGCGCTTGGATTTGCTGCAGACCTTGGAGCAGTCCCCAGGAAAAGCAGACAAGGGTGCCTGAGGAGCCAGGGGTGGCCATCAGCTGCTGCAGCGGGGACCGCACTCTCTGTCTGGATGCACAGTGCCACCGCGTGGAACGGCACATCCCCGCCGGGCTGAAGTGGGGGGACGGTGTCGTGGGTAACCCTGGACTCACACACACCGCTTTTTCTACCCTTTGTGCCGTTTTCTGTTTTCCTCGGAAGGAAATTAAGGCAGGCCTGAAAATGAGATTTTATAAAACCTGATAGAAGAGAATTCTGAAATCCCAACTGCTATTCCCTTGCGGTACAAACAGCGCTCTCCTTTAAACTCTGATCCTCCATTAGTGACATGAGGACTTTGGTACGTGGCTTGAGTTCTGAAGGCAAAGCTATTTCCTTTTAAAAAGTAGGGTTTTATACCTGTTTCTTAAAAATACACGAAAACTAAAACCAAAACACCCCCTCCACACCCCAAAAGCCCAGTCAAGAAGTCTGAGATGACAAGTTTACTAAAATGGGAAAAACTTTCTGCATCCATCAGGAATCATAGAACGGTGAGAGTTGGAGACCTTAAAGATCATTGAGTTCCAACCCCCTGCCATGGGCAGAGACACCTCCCACTACCCCAGGTTGCTCAAAGCCCCATCCAGCCTGGCCTTAAACACTTCCAGGGATGGAGTATCCACAACTTCCCTGGGCAACCTGTTCCAGTGCCTCACCACCCTCGCAGGAAAGAATTTCTTCCTAGTATCTAATCTAAATCTCCCCTCTTCCAATTTAAAACTGCTACACCTTGTCCTGTCACTACACTCCCTGACAAAGAGTCCTTCTCCTGTAGGCTCCCTTCAGATATTGGAAGGCTGAAATCAGAGCTTACCCAGCTTTATTCCAGCAATAAAGCAAACAAAGCAACTGCAGATCACAGCAAAGGTCCATTTAAGCCTAGTATCACTTTTTCAAATGATGGCCAAATGCCAGGGAAAAAAAAAAAAAAAGAGTGGAATAGGGCAAGCAGACACAATACTGTTCTTCCCATTCCAAATCTTTCTCTGCTAGACGTGGTTCCTAGGTATTTAGCGTGCCTCAGTGCCACCTCCCAGGGAATTTGACCTCTCCTCTTCGTTTCCTTCATTCAATTCTCCTCTTCAACACATATACTTTTAATATTCACACCATATTCTGGCAAGCTCTCCAACTCAAGTACCTGTGAAGAACCACATCTTTTGATCTTGCTGAATCAGGGCATTCTACACCATCCATGGGAAACCCATGCAGCAGAAGCCTTACCTGAAACGGGCTGCTGCCCTTTCCCTGTCACCACCCCTTATGCTGATCTGACACTGTAAGAGGTCTTGAGCATGCTGGAGAATATAACTCCATCAATAAATACTGAAAGACTTATTTCCTAAGGTTTCTGTTATAAAATTCAGCTGATGCAGATGGTTAACTAATGCCAGGGAAATTTAGGGGTGACAAAAACCCTAAAGAGGGTGACAAAACTGGTGTTTAAGCAGCTCTGTTCCGCTTAGTCAACTGAAATGTTATTGATAGGGAAAAGACAGAAATGCCACTTGGAAAAGTGGTGTTGATACGTGAACTGAAGCCAAAGTCTAAGTTCCATAAGTATAGATACAGCTTCAGTGAGGTACTGTGTGAGACCTTTTTTCCACATATTTAGTAAGTATCGTCTTTTAAATAGCAAAGCTATTATCTTTTAAACAGTAAAGCTAACCACAACAAATCTGAACGTTTCAGTATATGTGCTCTTAACTTAGGTGACGGCAGAATCTCAGTAAACAAGTGAAATTTGGTGGGACAGGCCCAGGCCCAGGTGCTCAAGACGGGCCCTTCAGCCTGATAGCTACACTAAGAGCACGCTATGAATGGTCTCTCCAGAGAGCTGAATGCACCAGGGATCATCTGTTTCACATAATGTGTATTATCAAATGCCCTCTGAAATATTTTATGTGCTTATTAACTGACCCCTCTGGAAGTGGAGCATCTACAACTGAGATCCTGTAGGAGGCAACCAACTGACAGGCTGATCAAAAGAAAAGAGTTCTCAAAATTCCAGCACACCCAAATACCTGGAAGAGCCATCCGAGGAGCAGTTCACTCCTTGGATCCATGTATCTCAAGTCCTGGGATACAGATAAGAACTTCAAGGCCACACATATGCAGAAATTAGCTGCATAAGAATATGAGATGACATACTACAGTCAACTTAAGGCACTTGGAATCCCTTGCTCTTGTTGATGAGGTAGCTCTACATGAAGGATACCAAAACCTGCTGAGAGGAAACCTATCGTTGAGTGCAGATCAGAACTGGTTTTTACAGTCCTCTCTTGCAGAAGCAAACTAACATTCCTCTGGCAAGACGACAGCAGATGTGCATAGAATCACAGAATTATAGACTGGGTAGAGTTGGAAGGGGGTTCATCTAGTTCCACCCCCCCTGCCATGGGCCGGG
>VXBJ01001528.1:286876-342297 GCA_013400055.1 Nycticryphes semicollaris | reverse complement strand
CTTCTCCAGGCTGAACAACCCAAACTCTCTCAGCCTGTCTTCATAGGGAAGGTGCTCCAGACCTCTTCATGGCCCTCCTCCAGACCTGCTCCAACAAGTCCATGTCCTTCTTACATTGGGGCCCACAAAGCTGGACACAGTACTCCAGGTGGGGTCTCATGAGAGCATAGCAGAGGGGGAGAATCATCTCCCTCAACCTGCTGACCACACTTCTTTTGATGCAGCCCAGGGTGTGGTTGGCTTTCTGGGCTTCAAGCACGCAGTGCCAAGTCATGCTGAGCTTCTCATCCACCAACGAACGCCCTTAAGTCCTTCTCCTCCAGGCTATTCTCAATCATACCACACTTCAGCCTTTGACTCATCTCAGCTTACTCTCCAATACCACCTCTTCAGTTTAAAAACAGAGCAATGAGCCAGTGACATTTTCTGATTGTCACCAATCAACTATTCAGCCTGCAAACACTACTACAAATAATTTTTTCTTCTAAAAGCACATTTAATGTGTCCCTGTTAATAATCTATTTTACAAATAACTAAAAAAACAGATCTAAAGTCTACAGATAACACTAAGGTTAGTAATCCCCTGCTGCAGCAAACAAAAGCATTATTTCTTCAAACCAGTCACATTCCATCTAAAAAGCGCTAGGTTTTTGCTCCTACTTGACTTTTTGGAAGGCTGCTCCTGAACATCAGTGATCACTGATGGCTAGAATTTTTCATATATTATTAATCTTAAAATCTATATTAAATTATTCATGTATCAACATCATTCTTTAGCTCAATTTATTACCTTCACAGTGTTTACCTTGATGGTTCAACAGAAAACAAAAAAGGTCTTTATTTTGCAAAACTAAAAAAGCTTTTTTTCAACAAACTTAATTTCCCTACCTTTCCTAGACACATCTTCCTGCATCTGTTTCACTTACCTTTTCACATGAGTTGATTAACATTATATAAGGTATTCTAGAGTCTTGTTCATGAATAATAGTAACTTATTTGTCTGGATCACCATAGGTTGGCATTCAGTTTTTCCATAATTGCATATCTCGTAACTACCTAACATACATTTTGGGTTTGTGGTGCTTTCAATCAGTAAGAATCTATTCTGTAAATTCTGTGCTTACAACATTGCAACTACAAACTCTTCTTCTTTAAATTCTTATTGTACTTTTTCATCCTCTAGATCTCAAGATCACCCAATTCTTTCCGTGTAGTACTGTAACCCACTTCTATGTTGCCAATGCTTCCCAACTGTAAAGTTTTAATTGTTACATCGAGATCTTTATTAAATATTTAATAACACTGGTCTCAAGATGGATCTTCAAAGAACTCATAATCTTTTATACTCAGATTTGATGGCTTTTCCTTTCAATATTACTCATTATAGTTTGCCTCCTATTACTCCCCCATCCTCTTTACAAATCTGGTGTTATCCCTATCTTTCAGCACAGTTACTATTTCCTTTGCAGCAGCTGATTAAAAACATCAGTGTTGTCTACAAAACGAAGATAACTACCCCATTTCCCTTAAAAACTGTAATTACTTTATCAAAGACAGCTTTAAGGAGAGGTTAAAAGAAGGTCTTCTGGCAAAAATATGTTGCCTTTAAGTTTCACTTATCTTCACAATTTTCTCCTAAAGAGTACATTCCAAAGCAGCACCCGCAGGGGCTGCACACTTATGAACGTCCTACCCGAACGCTCTCCGGTCCCCCTTTCCTTCCCTTCCCGCGGTAAAGGCAGGCAGTGCACCTCCTGTTCTCCCGTCCGAAAACAGCACCGCCTGTGCACCCCCTCACCAGCTCTCGGGCCCGTGTCGGTTCTGTCGCCTCTTGCGCTGCCTGTCACCGCCAGGCCCTCATCATCCCGGTTTCCTACCACGGCCCCAGCCCCGGCCCCACGCCCTCTGGCCCTGTTCCCCGCCGCACCGCCGGCGCTCCGGGTAGGGTGCTGAGGCCGCTGCGGGCGGTGCTGAGGCCGCTGCGGTCCGTTCCCCGCCGCCGCTCCGGCGAGGCTGACGCGGCCTCGGGGCGGGCTGCGCCGGGCCGCTCCTCACACCCGCTCGCCAGGGCCTGGGTCGGCCACACGCACCGGCGGGCGAGCAGCGCCCTGCCTTTCCCTCCCCTCACAGACCGACACCATCCCTGCCCCCCACGGACAGACGGACACCAGCCCCCACCCCGCGGACAGACGGACACCCACACCTCCCCGGCGCTACCTGCCACTCGGCGGCGGCGGCAGCACCTCGGCACACAGAGAGCCAGCGGACGGAGGGGCGGCGGAGGCCGGAGCACGGCGGAGAGGCCGCGCGCGCCGCCTGCTGGGCGGAGGCCGCCGCCGAGCCCCGGGGCGCCGCCACGGCCCAAGCGGAGGGCAGTATTCCCCACCCCGCCCCTCCGCTTCCACCGAGGGGGCCCCGGCCGGAGGTGGGGGCGCCCGTACCGCCCGCCCAGCACCCCCCTAGGCCACAGGCCGGTGGGCAGTGGCGAGAAGGCCGGTCCCAATGACGCCGCTCCTCACAGGGCTTCCGCCTACCCGGAGCCGGGCTGCGTGAGGCACGGCCTCCTCCGGCTCCAAGCAGATGGTGTTTATAAGTTTGCTTCACTGTCACTGTCGTGGTTTAGACACTTTAGTCTTCTTGAAGTAGCAAATAACTTAGCAATATGGCTAACAGTGTGTCTACCTTTAGCCAGCGCCATCAGGTACCTTCTTAACACAGCAGCAGCAGTATAGAACAGCTCCATTTCACATACAGCTGGGCCAAACACAGTGCATCAATAGCGTCAGTCCTGGTATCTCAAGAGGTTACTAAGGGCATCACAACAGAGGAAGTACTGGTCATGGTAGGTGGGACAATCATAAGAAACACCTAGTTTATGTCTAGGTGGTAAGAGCCTGCTCAGCTATCACACTGATTACACCAATACTCACAGAAATATTCTACACTAATAGGTAAATACTTTTTCCCTCCTCTTACAGCACCTTTTCTAGTGAACCCTCCCCCAATTTCAGTCTTAAGGAAGAAGAGACAAAAAAGTATGTATGTAAGGTGTGTGTAGGTTCTCAGCACCCATTCAAACTGCATCACAAGGATTGTAAATACTACAGAGAACATTGACAATTCCCCAACCCCCACCCCATAATGCAAAGTTTCAGCAATGGATTTTTTTTTTTTTCCAGATAATTCATTTTGAAAAACAAAATCTGAAGTAAATTATCACAGGTCCTCTTCTCTTATTTTTTCAAATACACAGTCCTCTTCATTTGGCCTAACCAAAAATCTTTTCCTGGATACGAAACCCGAATGAACTACCTGCAGTGAAACAAATTAACAGTTAAGAATATATTCATTTCAATAATTATGAGATATAAACATAAGTTAGGAAGTCTGACATGATACTGTTCAGGTGCAATAGTCAATCTGTTTATGTTGGCATTTCTAAGATACTGATTTACTATTTTTTTCTTGGGGAAAAAGGACACTAGAACAGTTGTTTCTGCTCTTAAGGTTTACTGCAACGTACTAAGTGTGGTGCAGATTGAGTGACAGTTCCAAGTGTGCTAACATTGGTGTCCTTGTGGCCACAATAATACCAAGTGTCCTGAAAAGCCCTACTAAAAGTGTTCATCACAAAGCTATGTCAACCATGCTGCAATAACTAGCATTAAGGCATTAGGAAATTTGAGCCAAGTTTTGCGTAGATTATCTCTGTAGAAGTTATTTCATACCTCTTTTTTTCCAAGACCTCTAAAAGACATGACAGCACGCTCTACAGCACAGCCTATCTGCCAAGTGCACCCATTGCATACTAGTTAAATAGTCTTTTGACTTGAGATAAAAATTGTTCTTGATTTTTGTACTAAATCTTCCCGCTGCACTGGATTATTTATTCAAACAAGAATTTACAAGCTGTTATGCTGATTTGGTAGTATCAGCATACTGCTACAGGATCACAAAGAAAACGAAAGGTTAGATTTTCTTCTCATGAGTCAGCAGAAAATATTTGGCCTCAGTTTTCAGTCTTTGCCATCAGTCAGTTAAACTTCCCACCAACCTGGAGCAAAGACTTGCGAGACTCTTGGGGATACTAATGGCAAAGTTAAAGGCTCAACTCAATGCTTTTTCAAATGCGTATGTGCAAAGATACACTTTCAATAACTTTTTCAACTGCCTTGCAAAGAGAAATAGAGCAATAGGAAAGGGAAATCTGAAGAAACTTAACATTGCAATCACAGCATTTAGAAGCATTTGGCTAAGCATGGCTTGGGATTGTATAGTAATTGTCCATCTAATAATACAGTTTGGTGCATGAAGACCTTAATCAGTTTAAACTTGTTGTATAAAATGAGACATAGGAGGCCATACTATCACTGTGTAACACAAAAGCATACCTTGACTTGCTTTAACAAGTCCATTCTAATTATCAGCTGTAACTTTCTGAGTTCACCAAGTTGCACAGTAGCAACCAGACACTGCACCAGGAGACACAGCTGATGAGCTCAGTGGATTTACGTTGCCTTGTCCAAGGCTGCTCTCACAGAGCATTCAGAGGGAGCATTCAGAATCCATCAAGGATGTACTTTTAAAGTACATTCACATCAAAACAACTGCCTCAAGCCCAGAGTACCACACAACTTAGTTCTTGCTACAGGTGTACCACAGCAAAGCCTGAAGACTGAACCACATTCAGTCTTCATCACAGATCTAAGTCTATTCAGAAAGTGTCATCTCTCTTACTATCCTTTGCGAGTTATTTGTGAACGCTGACAGCAACACCTAACCTAAAATCTCGTCTCCAGCAGTGACAGGTACAGAGCACTTCAAAGAAAGGGGCAAGGAAACTCACCACACAGATTCAATTTGCTTATCAAAGAACAGTTACTGATTGGTTTTATGCGAAGATACATAAATGTCACTTTTTTTTCCTAATATCAGATTAGATTTTGGTTTTCTTTTAGAAACATTTTCCCTTCAGCCAATCATGCACTGTAATAGAGGTATTTATTTTCATTTGCTTTACATTATTCCCTTCCCATTTATTTATTATCTCATATTCAACAAGCTATTTAGAAAAGCAACTCCTTCTAGCCATTTAGCTATGAATTGCTGATTCCAGCAAGTGAACTTGGAATTACATCTTTTACATGATAGGAATGTATATGTATAGGTATGTAAAGATATGCAACACATCAAATTTTCCAACTACAGGGAAAAATGAATGCATAAACAATCCCAGTGCAGAATCCAAGTACAGGTCTGTACGTACATCAGCAGCTGCATGTGAATGTACACACTTGGTGTCTGTATATATTCTGGCTTTCTGTAAGCTTTAAATGTCTCATTCAGAAACACTTGTAAAAAGCAAATGAAATGAAGCAAGTTGTCATTAAACCCATCAAACCAAAATAAAAATTTTATTCAGCCATGTTTCTTGCTTCCTCCTTCCTTCAAGTTTAGCTCCTTTTCCCACCCAAAAAAGTTCCCATTCAATTTATCTGGAATCTCCCAAATAAGAAGAACAGAGGTTGGGCTAAACCCACAAGCAAGACACGCTACATGGATGTTTTGGAGACACTTTCTCACTCACTAACCTGCTTTTGTTGGATGCTGGATTTCTTACTATATTTCGTGGATCCAGGCATCTTGCTCTCCTATATAGATTGAAAAATTTAAACTTAGAATGAGCTTAAATGCTACAAATTAGATTTGTATTTTATTAACACTTCCATTTTAAAGCAAAAAGTTTCTCAGTGTGAATGTCACAGATCTCAAATTGGCCTAACGTTGCAGCAGATAGAGCAAACAAGTGAAGTAGTGAAAAAGTGAAAGCCAGGAATGGATACAACAGAGTAGTTGCAGAACACACAAAAGTTATGCCACAGATATCCTTTATCATGTGGAGCAAAAATTAAAAGTCAAGGAGAGAGAACGCAAACCAGATTATTAAAATTGAGATGATAAACCATCTTTAACATTCAGAATATTATTTCAGTAAAAATAAGCAAATATGTACTTTTTAGTCAATTAATTCTGTATTGAAATGTTGGAACATGCATTTCTTCAATGGGACTTCTCTCTGCAGATTTCAAAGTATGATAGAGTAGCAGGCTTATTTCTTTTAAATACAAATTCAGCTACCAACATGACACTACCAACCAAATTCAGCTACCAACCAGACACATGTGCTCACCATTTCTTGGCCCTCTTTGGCTGCCTTCATCATCTGTTCCGTTATCATTTTCTTCAAGCAGCTACTGAGCAAAAAGGCCTAACGAGGATAAACCAGAGAACATTCTAATTTCTTCTATTAAAAGTGTATTTGACTCTTCCACTCCTCCTCCACCAGAAAATTGCAATCCTTAACTACTGAACAGCTATTACTTCCTTAATGCAGTTCATTTTACTCTGTGCTTAACATCCTTACAGTGCACCAAACCAGCTGCAGGTGCTTAAAGCCCAGCCTCAGCACGACTAACCCTCACAGCTCTGCTTAGAGTGAAGAAAAAGTATTTTTATGACTGGGTTTGTGAGGTAAGTTATTCTCTCTAGGTATCTGTGGCTCCTACCTTAAAGGCTGCCAAATTACACCGAAGTATAAGTACAGTTAATCAATTGTGGTACTATCAGCATCAACACCACTTCAACAAATGAAGCAAGCTGTAGTTCACAGGTACTCAGCACTGCCAAAAATCAGAGCCCTGGCTTGATTTCACATATTTACCTCATATAACCCATGGTTACATCAGATAGCTGCAGTTGTTTGTAGCCCAGCTCAGAGTTGCATCTTGCACAGCTGATATGAACTGAGCAGTACACACTCATCCCACACATTAGGTATCCATCAGAGGCACCTCAGAGAGGAGTGGGATTATCCTTATCCTGTCCACTGAGCACGTACAGCTCTTTGGGATGATGCGTCCCAAGCTAAGGTCTGAACTGCACTTCAGAGAGGTGCATCACTGCTCACTCTCCCAAAAGCATCATCTCAGGTAGAGCATCAAGTTGATGAGGTGAATCAAAGACAAAAATATCCTACATCAGTGATGGAGGGAGGACCCTTCTCTGACTAAACTACAAGTCACCCAGTCTTTCCATTTTCTGCAGTGGGCACTTGGATCAAACCCTTGTTTCTTCCACACAACAGCACATTTCTGGGCTTAAGCATGGCAGGAAATTAACACTTACTAAGTAGCTGTGTTGAACTGCATCATCACCCCAGAATTCTGAAGTCATATGTGAGAAATTAAGCGTTTTTATTTTACTTGAAAAATCCTGTCTGCTGTTGGGTGGGTCTCAGACGAGAAGCAGTCTGCTTAAATGGCAGGCTCCATATTTTATTTTTTTTTATAGAAGCTCTGTACCTAAACTGAGACTGGTGCTGTCTTTACTGCAGAGCCAAGATTATTTGCTAGGCAGCATAACCACAGACGGGTGATTTGAATTCCTGTATACCTTTCTCTTTAAAGAGCTGCCTGAAAATAGTGGGAGGAATGGCACCCTATAGAGTCTTATTTATATGTAAAAGAAAAAATTCTTACGATGTCACATATTCACACTCTCCATTAACCTTTGTCAATATGGCATATATTTACATTTGTACAACAGGATTTATTGTGGAAAATGGGAGTCCTTGACCTTAAGCGGGTCTGACCAATTAATGATTCTGGATACTTACTGAGTCCAGTAAATAAATGACATCTCTGCACACTCCATCCCAAGCTTGCTGCTGAGTGCTAGGATTTCTCTTCAACAGGAAACGTAAATAAATAAGTCTCTTCCACTTATGCTAGAAATGCAAATGCTTTCCCCCAGATAGCTGTCCCTAGGCTAACCTTGAAAGCATAACTGCTGCACTTTGGTGAAGATGGACTATCTGCTTTTGAAGATCCTATGTGGCTGTAAGATTGACTTTAACTCTGATCCTTCCCTCAGAGAACTGAAAACCAACCTGTTTTGTGTACAAAATTATCCACTGCCATGTGCCTGAATCATTGTACTCAAATCTGAGCTCCAGAGTGTCGTCTTCATCATCCTTTGCAGCACTCTGAAAAAAACCCAAAACAATCCACATCAAAATAAACCAAAACCCATAAAAACCCAACCAATCAGCAGACAAAACAGCTAAAACTAGCATATTAAGGTGTTCAGCCTTAAATCAGAACTAGTCAATCAGGTTAATTTTATATCGTAGGTAAATACAACAGGTGAAGATCTGTACCAGAACACTCCTCCTGTGGGAGGGAACAAGTGGGAGACAGGAAGGGGGAGTCTTTACAAGCATAAAGCTGGCTAAAACAGTTCTTTTGCTCCCACACAAAACTACCTGCAACAAGAAAGGAAAGGAGCAGGTAAAGCATGACATGGAATGCCAGGGAAGGGAGAAAACATACAGTAAGGCTAGATGGTTTACTGCTGTAAAGCAAATGTTTACTGCCAAGGGAGTATGTTTCAGGACAGATTTGGAAGGGTATATGGGGAGATAGGAGGGATTTAAACCAGACCACTCCCTTCCCCCTAGACCTGCCCTTCCTTGACAGCTTTAGGTTTCATGAAGAGAAAGTGAATTCAGATACAAAGTGAAGTACTTACAAGAAAAGCAACCTGCCAGCTTCTTAACCTGTTGATTTTAAAGCTGACCTCTTTGGTTTGTTTAGTAGGCAGTATTATGCAGCAGTTAATCTCATTATTGCCAACATAGACATCAACTGAGCAGCCTTCTTCTGGATAGTCACAAATGCAGGGATCGAGCCGTACATATCCATAGAACTGCATTTCTCGAATCAGCTCCAGGAACTGCACCAAAAAGACAGAACTAAAGCGATTTGCTGTAAAGGCAAGTGACATCTAGTGACTGGAAGGAGGAAGTAGGGGGTGGGGAGGCAAAGCTATAACACAAATCTTTCAGATTCCTAATCCTCCTTTCTCCAGGGAGGACACAGATTCACCACACTATGTCAACGGTTGATTCGGAGAATAGCACTCACAGTCTAGACTTAGAAACTTGATTTCCACCCCCCACCCCTGAATATGATGAGCTGGGTCTTCTGGATGCTTATCAGGTATGATAGGAAGAGATCAAACTAACCAATAAGAAATACTGAGAACAGCAGTCACAGCAGTCTGAATTTCCATCTGATTTCCTGAACTGGATGGCATCTAAGTTTAGCAAATAGAGAAGACCAGGATTCACAGTCAAAAACTTCTTGCTAGTCTTTGGCATCCAAGTCATTCTGTTGGGATATTTTAAAATGCTGGGCATCTCCTTTTCTATTTGGTGGCTCAGTATCTGATCAGATGAGAGACCTGGGTCTCTAGCTCAAACCAGTCCTCAAAACCATGCTCTATTTTGAAAGTCACCACGGCCTCTAGTATCATTACTTCAAAAACAACTCTTTTGATCTGTTCGTATTGTTTTTAAAATATCATTTTACCTTTGCTTTGTTTGCACTTTTTTGTAGAAATTCAAGTTCCTGCCTCTGCCCTTCTGTTGGTTTAATCCAATTCCTCTTAACTTCATGGACTGCCTTAAAAGAATTTGTAAAAATAGCAAAGAAGTCAGAAAAAAATATATTTCCTTTCACACACAAACATTCAGAAACACACACGTAGGAAGTTATTGTGGGGGTTTTTTTTCCAAACAAGGCCTTTGATTTTGACACAAGTTCACTCTACACTGTTCTTTCCTCCTGAATTAATATTTTCAAAGCTACTACAACTCAATGCACCTATAGTTCAGGAATCAAATGCATATCATATTATGGCAGAGCGCCTACATATAAAGACAAGCCAAACACACACTTGACAGTGGACAGATACATAAATGTGTCCTTTTTGAGCAATACTTTTCCCATGCACAAAACAGATGAATTACAGTATATATTATATGAGCTTGAAGGAAAAAAGTATAAAAAGAGAACATGATCAACAACAGCACTTAGAAAAGCACAACAAATCAGTGTTAAAGAGGAACCATTTAACAAAAACTTTAAAATTAATCTACAAGTTCTTAAGGTGGGCAAGTTAACTTTCAAAATCCTAAAGACCTTTCAGCTTTACCTGCATATATAACAAATTCAGTGAAGCTCTACAATCCATCAGCAGTGTGTCAAGAGAAGGATCCATATACCTTTTTTCCATGCCAAGAAAGAACAACAATAAAATATGAAGATATGTTTCTAAATATGGCATTTCGATTTTTCAGCTAAATATGTGAGCCCAACCCAGAAAGATCCCATTACTTACCAGCTTAAAAAAAAAAAACACACACCAACAAAAAACAGCTGTGCCCTCCAAATGTGTACTATGCTCATTCTATGCTATGGTCTTTATACATTGTAGCAGAATGGAAATAAACTAAAGTCAGGTTGTCCAATCCCTCCACTTTGATTTTGGTATTAGAAGTAAAACATTCCCCCTCCTTTTCTCAAAGAAGATGGGGTTTGTCTGGGTAAGGGTTGGTAAGACTCTCAAGAGCAGCCACTGCCATGCTCAGGTGGTGGGGAGGCAAAGCTATAACTGTGTTAGCTGCGTGACAGCTACTGTAGAACTGCTGCAGGATCAGATCAGTTAATGTGCAAAGCACAGTAAATATTAGGTTATCCAGGTGCCAGGCTGCAACAACTAGCTTGAGCCATTTTATTTAAAAGCAGCTCAGGTAAGCCTACCTGACAGTACAGAACAGCGCAGGCTCCATAGCTGGTACGACTGTACTTCTCACATTGCACAGGTGATATTCCCCCTGAAGCACAGGAACCACCCCAGGACTCCCGTTTCCTACCTCTGAGCTTCAAAACAGTGCTAGATGGAGAAGTATCTGCTCAGATAGTCATGGCAATGTGAACCACACATTGCTTTCATTAGGCTGCTAGGTTCTCCAGTTTATAAGGCCACACATAGGAGAACAGAGAAAGCTTTGTAGAGGCCAAAGTCTAGCCCAGTAGATTTAAACCAGACAAGTTACAAGCATCAAACAGGTTTCTGTGTAGCTTTAAGTCAAGCAACCATGCTTGCTGCCACCAAAAAGCATGGTCTGTTCTTCCTCTTCTGCTCCCAACCACAGTCATTAGCTCTAGCATTCATCCAATACAGCCAATGCAACTCATTAAGCATGCAAACATTTATTCCCTTTTTTCTTTTTCATTGTAGGGAGAAGCAGACCAGACCACAAGCACAACAGTGAGCCACTGGACTGGCTCAGCTATACTGCCTGACTGCATCCTCGGGGCGCTGTTCGACAAGTGGGACTTGGGCACCAGACTCCCTGTCCCCAGGGTTTATCCGCACCCACAAATCAGCTCGACTGTTTGCTGCACAGCAAACAAGACTGCAGGACTGACCCAGGCCAAAAATAGGCAAGCAAAACCAAATAAGAAGAGTAAACAGTCAGCAACTTATTTTTAGGCCAGGTTAGCTTGCCAGGCCAGTTCATCATGTCTGCCCACACGGTTCCACCAGCATAACTGAGGAGGAGCCCAAATTGTGAGCAAATGAAAGGGGCAGAGCACTCTACGGCTTGAGCTGGGCCACTTACCAAAAGAAATGCTCAAGCTACAGGTAGTTTGTGTATTACTACATAGAAATGAGCACTTTAGACCAAAAGTAACCCATCTCTGCCCAGAATGGCAGAAGTCAAAGTTCTCTTCTATATTGTTTACAGGTATGCTTCTATTTATGGTCACTGCTTTATGCAAGTATAAGGATTAGGAGGTAAGCAGCCACAAAGCACCTCTCTATACATTCTGAAAGAGAGAAGGAATAAATAGCTAGCTGCAGTAAAGGGCACTTCAGGGATACTACAGTGATAAAATTTAAAACACAGGGCCACAGAAACCAGTAAATTCCAATAACAAATTGGCCTCAGAGAAAGGAATTCAAGCTGCTGAGGCTTGAAGGCTTTGTAACCAAGTTATTCCAGGGATTTCTTTCTCTGTCCATAGCAGCTGTCATGCATCTTGGTAGTTTCTCTTAAGCTTCTTGCTCACCATTTTCTGATCCCGAGCTTACAGTGCAACTCTTTCATGCTCTGAAGACTCACATAAGGGAGTTCAAAGTCTGCCACTTTTTTCACCACTGTGGGAAAAAAGAAAAACCAGAGAGACATTTGATGAAACCCAGTGGAACAGCCCAGCTATTTTCACATATCAGTTAGTGCTGGTTGGCAGTGTGCTTTAGAGAAGAAAGAGACCTTAAATATAAATTCTGGGGTAAAGGAAGGCAACAGGTTAGTCATCTTCCTCACTTCTCTGACTCTAAATTTACATAGGCCTGTTACTTAGAGAGTATCTCTACTCCCTTACACTATGTTGTTATAGAATATCCCCCTCTCAAAACACAGCTAAGCTGGAAAGATGTTTCTGCATTTAAAGGACACATGGCTGCAAGCCCCTAGGACTGATGCTTTTCTTGAACAGACCAGACAAGAGTAACTAATGTATAAGCAAAAAAGGCGCATCGCTCTGAAGAGGTCACTACTTTCCTGTGCATTTTTTAAAAAATTAGATGTCTAAAGGCCCAAACTTGTAAACATTTATTTCTAAGCCAATACTGCAATTCAGCAGAGCACTCAAACGTGATTTTAAGCGTATGAGCTTCTAAATGGGGTTTTTGGGGGGGGTTGTGTTGGTTTGGGTTTTTGGGGTTTTTTTTGTGGCAGTGGACTGGGGGTTACATTTGGACTTGATATATTTGTGAGGAATATCAAAGATCCATAGAAATGTAATCAATTGAAAAACTTTTCTATTCTCTTTTGTACCTAATTCCATCACAATACAAGGCAAAAATAAATCCATCCGAAACTGCAGTAGAAGAGTATAATGTATTATACCCAGATACATCTGAGGCATAGTAACAGCCTGTGTACTCATACATACCTTTCACAATGAGAGAGAAGAGGGCAGGGGAGCAATAAATAAAACAGTCAGTACAGTTCCTATCCCACTGAGTAAGCCCAAGTTTACTACTGGATCTTCATCTTGAAAACCTTCAGAAGAGCATTAACGACCTTACACCAACGAGAAGACTGAAAAAAATCTAAATGACTTGTCAAGGCCAC
Source organism: Nycticryphes semicollaris (assembly GCA_013400055.1). NCBI lineage: Eukaryota > Metazoa > Chordata > Aves > Charadriiformes > Rostratulidae > Nycticryphes > Nycticryphes semicollaris. Next base: position 329,246 of record VXBJ01001528.1, on the reverse strand, counting down.
ACAGAGAGGCTGCAATATCTAGTTTCACTCCAGTCAAGAGCAGACAGTGTGCTCACTTCCCTGACGTGGCCCAAGGCTATCCCAGTCCCAGATCCAGCCTCATCCACACACCCGCCCACACAGGAAACAGGACATCAGCAGATCCACGAGGACATAAAAGCCCCTTTGCATTTTATGACCATAAATAGACTCACAGCACGGATTTACAGCTTGTTCAGTACCGTCCTGGTTAAAATTAAGCTTCTATCAGTTAAGGAGGGAAACGTGTCATGATATAAAGGAAAGTAAGCCAGACATTGTTTATAAATAAAACAAAAGAGTTTCCTGTCCCATTGTTCAACTCAGCATGTGACCTATAAATTAAGAACTGTTTTATGTAGGTATGGCTATCTGACTAAATGCCTACCCAGAAGATACACCCAGTAGTTCCCATGTGGTAAGGTTGTTACACATCTTGTAAACTGAAAGGGACACAATATTCAACTGCAAAAGTCTCATTCCTGCACCAGACTACCTATTGCCATACTTTGTTCCTCACTACCACTCTAAGCCATGCAGGAAGAGGGCTTGAGAGAATTTATCAGACAGGATGGGTCTTTCAGCCTGAGCAGGCTTGTGCAAGCTCTATTCAGACTCCAGGCTCAGTCACTGCAGCCAACAAAAAAAAAAAAATAATCCAAAGGAAGGCTAAAACTTACCAGAGAGTGCTCCATCATCACGATCTTGGAAGAAAAACAAGCTGAAGTATTTCATTAATTCTCTTGGTAGCCCCATCTTGCATGATGTAACCTTTAAAAGCATAGAAGGTCAGAAGCTTAGCTATCCATTAGCATGAATAAGGAAGAAATGCTCAATCCCTATTAATGCACCTTGATTGTTTTTAGAATTTCCCTTATGTCCTATTTAACCACCCATTTAAAAACAAATATAACCATTCCCATATTGCAGCATTTGAGTGTATAAGGAGTTTCATAAGTTTCAAAGGAACATAAAAATGTAATAAAATACAAAACATTTACTGTTCTAACATGCATTTAAGTATCCTCTAACACAAGGCGTTTGCCATGTTATTCCAGATCTTTACTACTAAATTCTCAAATCCTGTTGTAGTGAGCACTGTGTGTTCTGAGATAACAACATTGTTCATGAGCATCACAAATATGTATTTTTACAGGATTTGTATATTTTCCAAGCTGATAGAGTCCTCTTGATTTCCTAGGAAACATCTAGAAATCCCACCCCTTTACTGAAAGCAGTAGCCTTACTAGTGGGGTTCTACAATCTGTGTGAAGGCTTCTGACAAGAGCAGACTAGAGCTCAGTTGAGCTTTCACTGACCGAGCATAAGGAAGAAAAAAAATCCTATGCAGCTTGACACCTGGATTGGTTTTAGCTTGCTGTGCCCCCTCTATATCTTTTCTGAAAGAGGGCCAAAATAGCACCAACAGAAAATGCAGAAATTATTTGCAGGACAAAATGGGATAGCGGGGACAGAAAAATCAGATAGTGAGCACAGAAATCACTGAACCTGATTGAGGCAATTGTCTTGTTCTGTATTAGGTCCTGAAAAATCAAAGCATAAGTTAAAGCAGTCATAACTTATAGAGCATGGTGCCATCAGAGCATTCCTAAATTCTACAGTGACCATAATCTCCTAACTTTGCTCAGGGAAGTGGTGTGGCAACTGTAAGAAAACCCCTGAGAACACTCCTGTCATAGCTCATCTGACAGATTGTGCAACCTGATAGGAGTCATGCTTTGGTGAGAGAAGCTAGACTTTGTCTGAGCATAAGGTGGTGTTACTGGTTTTCAGTCTTTGTGTGCCAATCCCAAAACACCTCCAGCTCCGTGTCACAGTGACAGTAATGTCACTGATTTGCTCATCACCAGAGTTCAGAAGGGTTTTTTCCAGCTGTATCAGCTGGTGTAAAAAGCAGACATGTTTTTGCACACAAACAAAAAAAAGACATCAAGGTAAAAATAGGTTGGGAAGAGTTGTTCCAGGCTAACAATTACAGAATGCATTTGTGAAATTTTCCTTATGCTTGTTAATATCAGGGCTGTTACCGGAGAGGGCAGCAGAGCATAAAAATCACTTACCTTACACTCAGTTCCAGACAGCAGGTATAATGGGAAGAGACTTTTAGAATCCCAAACACAAAAGACAAAAGTGAATATTAGCAGCACCACCTTTCATTCTGTCTGTCTCTGTGCTAAGAGATCCCTAGAAATTACTTTAAGAAATGAGCCACAGTGCTTCAATGTGTTATTCCTTACCAGCATAATACTAAGCATACGAATGGCATTTCCCAGGACTGACAAACACAGATCTCTGATTTAAGATTTTGACTTTTTTTTTCTTGGATCAAAGCACAAGCTGATATATGCTGCCCAGGATGTTATGGGGAGAGGGCTACAAAATCTACCTCCACTGCAAAAGAACAGTGAAGGCAGTAGCACATTTACAATCACAAAAGCTAAGTAATTCCTAAAAGTCCCATTTCATCTTTAAGACCACAAGAGAAAAAAAATCATGTCTGCCACAAACATTAAACATCTACAAATGCAATATACAAAGAATCATACCATACCACTGTCTGGCTTGGAAATTACCTTAGCCCACTGCAAAACCAATACGTTTATCAAGCCCAAATTATTACTATTTTTTGAAGTATAATAGCAAATCCCTTCCCTACTCAAGGTCCTTGTGCAAGTCTCCTATCTAAAAATGTCTTCTTCCACCTTATCGGACCTCCTTCCCTCTCTACAAATCAAAATTCCTATCTCCCTGCCACCCCCAACACTTTTGCCTTCAGCATCTCCCACACCAGAAGTCTCTTGTTGCAGGGTCTAAGGCCAACTCCAACACTTATCTTTCCCTGGAAGAACCGGTCCTGGCATTGCCTCAGGTGGTGCAAAGCCCATAGGACAAAGCCAGCAAGGAGTTACCCTGCGTTATCAAACTCTGCATAGAGTTTGATACCTAACTCTGCATAGAGACTGTGCTCTGCAGCCAGACTAGCATATATCAGCTTGATGGAGGAGAGTGAATACATGTTCAACTCACTTGTACCCATGGCCAGTTGAGTACCACCTCAACAAACTTAGATTACAAAGGCACAACAGAAATACAGTTTTGTAAGAGGAAATTTCAGATTCCTATGACACAGAAGAGTACCCATCTGGCAAATGTATGCGTTGTTATTGCTGTTAAGATTAGGGTAAAGGAGCAACTGAGGAAGAGGCTTCAGCCTTGCTCACACACACACGTGCAAACACACAAAACACAGAGCAGAGCCACTGCTGCTACTCCTCTCCTGGCATGAGGAGGTAACCCCAGCTGAAAGTTTCAAACACAAGCCAGCTAGTTGTGTAAACAACATTTGGTTGCTAGTGATTTAAAAGTGTAACTAGCAATTGTTTACTGTATGTATTACAACAGCTGTTACAGACATCCCAGAGCCAGGGTGCTAGAACTGCGCCAATCCTGCAAAGGAAGTCCCACAGCTTCACAGCAAACACAAAGGGACACAAAACAAGTAAAGGAGAAGCACACAGAAAAACAAGACATATTAGTCTAAGTTTTAACACTAAGTATGCCAGCTAAGACCTAAACCAAGACTAGACTATCATTTTTGACTACAGCATTCAAGCACTTGCACCCACACTACACTAAACCAAAACCAGATTATTTAAGAATGTGTCTCCATAAGGACTAGTATAGATTTTGTGATTCTATCATAAATGAAGGAAGCCTGAACTTGACAGTCAAATCCCATAGAAGCAGAGGGTGCATGACATTAGAGGAGGTAAATTATGGACAAATGTAAGAACCAAAAGAGCTCACCTGCAAAACCAGCAATGCTCCCCAACCTCCTCATCCCTGGACACAATAAACCCCTCAAAAACCAAAGAAGTTATTCTTATGTCTTCAAACAGGGAGTTTTATCCTTTCCTGACTGAAGTTATCTTAATTTTTGGCTGCTTCTGAAAGATGGAAAATTTCAACATAATTATAGAATCCCATTACCTCTAACAGTCTTTCTGCCGTGTCTGATGTCTGGATATCAAGTCTAATATTGCTGCTGCCATCAGGGAGGTGAACATCCAAACAGGCTCTCTGGGTCTGGATCTTAAAAGTATCCTGTTAGGTAGAAATAAAACACCGTGTTATTGCTCTGCATATTGCTAGAGCCCTTCCAAAGATGCTGATCCTCCATTTGCCTATTTACTGCAGTAAAATAAACAACTGAGTTTGCTATTTACTAAACAGTAAGTTACCAAAAAAATACTGCTAAAGCTTGCAGATGACAGAAATCCCATATACAGAACAGCAAGCGGGAAGATGCTGCAGAATTAGAGGAGGATCACTTTGATGTTAAGCTGAGCAGAGGTTACCTAGTGTCTCAGTGCCTGTAGGAACAGCACACTCACTGTCCTAGGAAGTAGAAACTCCAAAAAGAGGAGGTGGGTGAACAGCTGCATGTGAATATTCAAACCACAATCTTGCCAAAAGGGAAAAAAAAAAAAAAAAGAATCCTTGTACCTATAAACAGGAAAATCTTCAGTGAGAATAATGAGGTTGTGGTATCTCAATGTGCTGGAGTCACTGCGACTGGAACACTGTGCAGTGCCAGTGCCCACAGTTCAAAACCACCACAAACAGAGAGGGGATGTAAAGAAGAAACCTGAAAGCATTTAGGTCACAAGAAAACAGGCTTCATGGTAAGTGACCTCAGAGAGCTGCCTTATGTCTAGACATAATAAAGGGGTGATTTGCAATCTGGTAAACTAGAGTACAGAAGCCAGATCCGCTGGCTGCCAGCTGATGATAGATGTGGTCAGACTAGAAGTCAAGCACATGTTTCTAACCATGAGGTAGCGCATGGGAATGGGGTATTCTCCACTGGTTTTAAATCAAGACTTTATATTTCCCTAAAAGACTTTCCCATGCTCAAACTTAGGAAGCCCCATGCCTTTCTATGCAAGAAAGTCAGTTACTTCAAGAGAATGGACACTACTTTGAGAACTCTCTTGTAGATGCATCTGTATGAGGTGGCAATTCATCACTGCAGCTCCTCTTCCCGTTAACTGCTGTATCATAGGACAGCAGTGGTCCTTCTGATATTTTTATTAAGAAGTGCTTCCCTTGAGATTCACATTGGAGGGAAATGCTGTAGTTGTGCATACTGCATGCAACATTAAAATTTAATTTCTTGTATCCACCTTTGCTAGACTGTTGGAAGATATGTGAGATTCCCTGGAAGCCCTTAGGTTTCAAATATTCTCAGTATCTTGCTGCAGAATCTTTATAGTACCTGTATTTCAGAGCATCTCCTGCCCCCTGCTATGTCAGCCAGAGCAGGGTGGCAGGGCTGACATTGATGCTGTGTGCACCATTCCCTCCTTCAGATACTCTGGAGAACATGCTAGGTTGTATGACTCCAATTAACTAACTCAGCTCAGATTAGTAACTTTTTTGGATCAGAAAGACCACATATTCTAGTAAATCTGGCTTGCTTAAGAGTTATTTGAAGGTAAGATCAAATGCAAACAAAAAGTGTTTTCTTCTACATCTAAAAATAAGAACATGTTGTCAAAAGTTTATAGAATGATGTGGTGAACAAAGGTCTTGATGAAAACCAAATCAAAACAATCTTTCTTACTTAGACTTTCTACAGATTTTCCTGAGACCCAGTATGTCACCTAGCTACATGCCTAGACATCTGTTTACATGTATTAAAAAAAGAAAACAACAAACCACAAGTGAACCTCTTCTCAATGCATTAGCCAATGCCCTATCCAAAGTCCTTCTGTGGATCCAGACATTTAATCTTTATCACCAAACTAGTTTCCTTCTTAACAAGGAGACAGATCTAGTCATTCCTCTGAATTAAAATAAGCATTACTTTGCTTCCCTGGAGATACAAAAGCCCCTCTCTTGTTTACATCGAGAATCATCTGTGCTCACCTGAGTACTTTACTACTTTCCTCAAACAAGGAGCAGACACTTCCTTACAAATGCATTTGGCACACATTTTGGTGTGAAATGTTTCACATGAGATAAAGTATATGAAACATGGAGCAAACATGGGATGCAAACATCAAAATGAGATAAAGACATGCAGCTCTTGATGAAGAACAAGCAGGTCACTACATAGCTAGTTTAGTAGCCAGAACTCAGCACCGCTGGGGAAGTGAAGGCAAGTGCAAAGGCTCACACACTGCAGCAGTAAGTGCTCCTGAGTGTGGGCTGATGATGCTGAAGCTCCCACAGGAAAAGGACATGGAGGGCTTCATGCATCTACTTCCATCAGACCCTCACTGCTGCTCCTGCAGCTTTCACAGGCTAAGTACAGACCACCTTGTCCACTGTGGCAACCCAGGGTTGAAGACACAAAGGTCACTTTACCCTTCTGCCACCCAAAGGAAGTCCCCACCTCACAGCATCCTACCCTACTTGGCAATCATGATGGGCAGAAGAGAAGCATGACCCAAACTTTCAGCTACTTCCAAGCAGTTTGAGATCTCCAAAAACACCATACAACATGTTAGTAGGCAGATTAATTTCAGGATCTACAAGAAAGGCTGTGTTCGAGAAAGTCTCAGTCCCATCTAAAATGGTCACATGAAATATCATGGTTTAATACTTAAACTGGTGGTTTTCACAGGCATCTTTTAAAAATTGCTTTAGTTTCCTCTTATTTGACTCTACTGGACTAGAGACACAGCTTCATTTCATGGTCTTGGGGACAAATTCCCTACTATCTTATCTCCAGGTTTTGACTACAGATTTTTTAATGTGTCTGACACACAGCAAACCAAAAAGTAAGAATTATCTTAAATGGTTGAGTTTGGGTATTTTCCCCCTGCCCTTTATCACGTACATTTACCCCAGAAGGCAGAACTGCCCATGCCAGAAACTCCACACATTGTTCATGGCCATAAATATTTGTGTTTAGCCTCTTATCAGCAAAGTATTGTTGAAACAAAAATATTACTTACATGAAAACAAAAGGAGGAAACAGTGCAGTCTAAGGCAGAAGAAGACAGTATTAAGTGAAGAAATACAAATACAGACCTGTCCCTAAAACAACAAGAGAGAATCCAGCATAAATTTAATAGAAATACAAAGGGAAGATAATTTATCAGTATTAGCAATAATCCTTTCAGTCAGAGCACATGGCAATCCCAGTCATTTCCAAAATGGACAGAAAAATACTTTTGAAAGATCTGCAGCAGTGAGTCAGAAAAGTTCAGATGTTCTCCCAAGCTGCTTTTTTACTTGTGGAAAAAGCAGTAAAGTCATTGTCTCATGTGTTCAAAACAGGCACCAACATCAAAAGAACTCTGTATTTGGTATGTGTTGGGTAGTACGTTTCATGTTTCCTACACTTTTGCTCCTGAAATTCAAGGAACATGCCACGTAACTAGAATTGGACACTTTCTTGTACCCCTTAATACTCTGTATTTGAATCTCCCCATAATGCTGTCACTATTACTTATGGTAAAATCTCCTGAAACATCAAGAGCTGCTGCCTACTCCTCACTTGCCGGCCCCAGTAGCTTGAAGCACAGCTCAGGCATTAATAGAAGACTACAGAAAAAGACAACATCAAAAAAAAAAAAAACAAACAAAAAACCTATGAAAGCAACTAGCCCCCCAAAAAAACACCCAGGAAAAGATACCTATTATATAGGTCCCCCACAGGAAAAAAAAAAAATATCTGGAATACCTGGATAACTTTTTCCCCTCTCAGTTTTCCATTAGAAAACTTAAAATTAAGTTATTTTGTTTTAACAGAAGTCAACACCGATCTGAAACCTCAGCAAGCTCTCAGTGGATTTACTGCTCAGGTAAGAAGCACACACCATGAAATGAAAAAAGGGCGAGAACGGAGGCCCTTATTACAACATATTGGCAGGAACAGCAGGTCAGGCAACTGAACTGCATTGAAACAAAAAAATAAACCAGACATCCTTGAATTAAAATTCTTCAGAACTTTCTATGCCAGAAACCTTCCCCATGGCCAGCACACCACAGAAGTCTGAAAGCATGGGAACTCCCCTAGAAGTTCATAAATAAGAAACCCAACCTGGTTTGATAGCAAAGAAATAACTTTCTTAGAGCGGTGCTGAAATCACGGATACTCTACTCAGCCCGACTTCTGTTTGTCTACACACACATCCAAACATGTTTGTGAGTTACTGCGAGCGAGCACAGAGGAATATTACAAACATGCATTCCTCCACTGCGGGCACAAATGAGTGTGTTGCAAGTGCATAGAGAAGAGATGGCTGCATGGTTAGAGGCAGAGGCGCTATCCAAGAAAAAGCAGCCTGTAATCAGACATACTTTTATTCCTGGTAACATCTGCAGGTTTCTGGGTTATGTTTTACCTACAACCTCACAGCATACACACCACAGCTCTCGTGCTATTCAACCCTTGGGCTTACACTTCGCCCCTCGGGAGGAGAACTGCCTTACATTGGAGTCTTTCAATGAAGAACCGCATAAAAACACTGGGTTTAGCCTGTTACCAGGCACTGTTTGGCTCTATTTGCTCAAGTACACAGAAACTTTTCAGTTATCCTTTTGCCAACACCTGAATCCTTTTCTTCATGCTAAAGGCTGCTGTATACCAGCAATGCAGACTAGAAAAGGTCAGGCTCCTATACAACCAGCTCCAAGTCTCTGCTGCTACAAGGAAATAGGTCTCAATTTTATTCATAAATGCATAATGACTAGCTTTCCTCAAAGCTGCATCCTGAATATACCACATTACTCCATGGGTGCCCAATACAGTGACAGACCATTATCTCAGATTACATTCAAGGATTATGGATGCATTAAAATGAGACTGATAAGGATGTATGTACCTTCTCATGCCATCTTTCTCCTGATGAAAAAGGAGAAGACACAACACAGCCACTACTGTCTCATCTCATTAATGACTTCTTGCCAGAACCCTGCTATTTGTCTTTAGGGGCTGGAGGGCGTAGTGCATATACTGAATCTGTCTCTCCAGCTTGGTCACTGGCCAAGTTTGCAAAGTTTGGGAGAGCAGAGGGGCAGTGAGATTATGGGTTAGGTTGTTTAACTCTGCCACTTAATAGTGTTAGTAAATATTTCAGCAATTTTAATTTTGAACAAAGCATCCATTGTGCCAGGCTGCTTCCCCATGCATCTGGAGCCCTGCTGTCCCCTGACAACTTCTCCAGTGCAATTAGGTTGCTGGGAAAAAAACCAGCATGCCCGCTGTAAGGAGCAAACTGTAACAGCCTAAGCAAGAGGTAAAGGTGGTGCTGGGCAAAAACATGGGCCTGAAAAGCAGGGTTTACCTGCATGGGCTTGTCCCTACTTGAAAAGTTTGCCCTGTTAGATATGGTAAGGGGAGGAATTAGCTGGTTTGTGTGATGCTGAGGGCAGGTACAGATGAGGCATGTTCAATACTGTCAGGCAGCTGCAGTAAAGCCACAGTCCTCACACAGCACTCCTGCTCCAGGGACTGCTAGTCTCAGCACACCCTTCACAACCCCATTCAAAAGCAAACACAGAACAGGGACCAAAATGATCTTAAATTCAGGGTGATTTTTCCTTTGCATCTTCTATTTTAGTTCATGACATACACTAATATCTTCAGCTAGAATCTTAAATACTGCTGGGTTTAAGACAAGCCAAGAAAATGAAGCAAGCACTAGCAGACTGCCTGAGGATGGGTCTATTCTCTCTCATAACAAAAGATAAGTGAAGGTGAAACAAGTCAGCAGTGGAATTTTTAAGAAAAAACCTAGCCTAGCAATTTCACTAACTTCTGGTTTCCCGTCTTCTCATTTTATTAAAACCTAAGGTTTCTATTACAAAAGCTACATGAGTTTTACCTGCAGACATATCTGTGCTCACTAAACAACTGTGGTGTCAGAAAAGTGGGTGATTCCTTCCCTCTGCCACTTCTCCCACGCTTGCTGGCAGGTTGCTTGTACAGCTGTGCACTAACTCGTTTCAGGTAGCCAACACCAACTAGTCAAAGCCAGCTCACAGTACTGACAGAGAAGGAGCATGCTATTTCATCATTGTAGTGGTTTTATTCTTGAACCATTCATTAGTCATCCCTCTTGCAACGTAACAAACAAGTAAGTGTTAAAACCAGACATTCCTCCAAACTAAGTAGCAGTAAGAAGGAAACCCTATGTTTCCACTCCTAAGCAACATGTAGGACACTAAGTGCTGCTCACGCTTCCTCAACAGAGAAGGAAAGAACAGTACAGAGGTGCTTTAAACATGGACTTTACCCCATGTTTTTCCGTGCTGTTACAGAACTCTTATCACTCTGCCATAAAGCGTCTCACAAGTCACAGTGTACTAATAAATACTGGAACATACACAAAGCCAGTTTGTTGAGCGAGATTCTTTAATAGCCAACTTAATTGGTGTAACTGGCAGCTGAATGAAGGCACTGTGCATGGCTAATGACAGCGGATGCAGTTCTGTCTTTCATAATGTTATTTGATCTCTTATGAGGTTTTTTTTTTCTTTTCCATAATGAAAGAATATGTAAAGCACTACTGCTGTTTGTATTACGAAGCAGCAATTTATGTTCACACAATCAGTATAAGTTGAAACTGTAAACAACAACTGGAGAAATACTGTTTTCACCAAGCAGGAAGCCTAAACATTATGTATGAAAAGCCATTGTATTGTGGAACATAAATTTGGGGTAATTTTACATCTTGAGAATGTACTAACCTTGCACTAACACTTAAGCTATAATTTAGTGCCTACCTCAAACTCCTCAAAACAACTGACTGCTTTTGGCAGCACAGTCATCGCATACCTTAATAAGCACACACATATATGTATAACCCATAAATCAAGTGAGTATTACACATGTGCCCAGCAAGTCACCCCTCTTCACCAAAAGGGCTTGCAGTAAAGAAAAAGCTGAACTATACAACATCATTTCTCATGGAATGTTAAGAGAAATCAACAATACTGGCATGCCAAAAGCCATCTTTAAACACTGCAAACATGCATTTTGAAGAGCTATTTCCTGCTAGAACTTTGTCAAAAAGAGTCAGCTGGCAGTGTTTGAGGGCAAATTGCAGGCATTCCTGATGGATTTAGCTTTCTTTAGCAGACCTGGTATCAGTCTCATCAAGACTAATTAAGACTCAGCAGTAACTGTGGGAGTTAATCTGTAAGGCTATAACAGGCATTGGATCAGAACTAAAGAGAGACTGGTTCTCAAAAAAAAAAAAATCCCTAATCAGAAAGAGGGTTTTCATTCACTGTCTTGAGCACTCCAGTAGTAAGAGACTGTAAATAAACTGTATCTTCCTATTTACAAAGTATATAGGGAAAAAAAAAATCTTTCTAGAATTTGTTAGGAATATTTCACCACACCATTTTCTCTAGCCTATCTGAACTACCCTTACATGCCTTAATTACACATATGAAGCAGAGAGCTCTCAAGTCACAAAACTCTTACTTGGTCCTTCAAAACTCTTTCAGAGCACCTCACCGCAAATGAGGTTACAGCAGCACCAGCAGCACGTGAAGCACTTCCAAGAAAACTAAAGCAGCATACCCTCCCTGAAAATACCTTTGGAGTCATACTACACCCACCTGCTCCAAAACACTACTATCCTCATAAAAAACACAGCAGCAGGAGAGAAAGAAAGGGAAGATAAGGGACACCTTGCAGTAGTCAGACACAAGTGAGAGCTATCCAGGATCTAAGCCTGCCAAAGAACAATCATACATTTTAATGTGCTCTATGACATGTATTTCAAAAGTCATCTAGGTTGCAACAACCTGAATACATGCCCAATTCCACCTGTCACTCCAGTTACAAGATAAGAGATCATGACATTTTCACAGCAGTCATCAATACACTTATCTGTCCAAAGCACTGACACTACCAAAAAGCATTTACAGTTGCAAAATCCAAGAGTGTGTGTAATCCTTCCATTGAGCTTTCACAAAGACTCTTCTGGGAACTGTTTAGAGGCAAAAGATTCATCAGATATGCCACGGGATATAAAAACAAAGCAAGTAGTTCTTTCCATGTGAGAAACAAGTTTGCACACAGACAAAACAATAGCGATACTATTATTATTGCCACCCAGGCCTCACAGAGAGCACTCTCATCGAACTCGCTGCTTTACCGGACAGACCAATACACTGAGAACACAAGAAAAGGAAGATAGAAAAGCCTTGAATTCAGGAGGTAGGATAATATTTCTACTCTTTCACATAACAAGCTATTTGGCTGAAAATTTCAAAACTTACCTGCTGTAGCTTTCGGAAAAAAGCTATGAAGACATCACTGCTGGTAATATTTGGATCCAAAGTAACTGAAAAACAAGAGGAAAATGAGAAGGGAGGAAAACAAATTTAGCCAACAGATTAAAAATATGGCTAGTGTCTAAAACCAAGATATATACAATATGACTGTTGGTTAAACGGTCAGTGCTACCCCACTCATCCTTTGGTTTCTGCACAGCTGCCTTTATAAGCCAGTAAAAATCACTGATGCCATGAACAGTGCAAAACGCATGCAGTGTTGCTATTCTCCCAAAGCAAGACTACAGCAAGGTTCTTGGCCATGTAACTCCATAGTCACTCATGGCCAGTAACTCCAAAAAAGAACTGCTCAAAACTAAAGTGAGAAAGATAAATAATCACTAAGAAAGATTTTGAAGACTCATCTTGAGTTTCTCCTTTGCAAGTCTTGGCACAACGTATCTGAAGCCAGAGGCTACAAAACTGCTTTAAGCTTATCCCCTCACATACCCCTCTTTTGGGGTAGTTGAAACGGTTGTGGGGGTTTTTATGTTTGTTTCGTGAAGGGTTTTTTTGGGGGTAGGGGTGTTCTTGTGGTTTTTTGTTTGGGGGTTTTGGTTTGGTGGTTTTTTTTTGTTTGGTTTTTTTATTATTTTATTTTTTTTATTTCTTGGCTAACATGAAACTCACCAGCTGCATTCCAGGGATCCTGCAGACCTGGTTTATAACACAAACACATTGTGCCCAAGATTTAATTATTCTACAAACTATCTTGTTATAATTCTCACAAGTCAGCCTGGAAACCCTTGGAGCAAAGAGTTTTATGCAGAACCCAGTTCGATATTACACTTCTACCAGTCCAAGTGCTGGTATTCTGCCTCTCTCTTTTACCCATCAGCCACAAGTTCTCACACCCAACCCCACTTTAGCTCTGGCAGTTGTGAAGCAGCAGGGGTGGGTGCCTCAGCTCATCAATCTGGAAGAGCAGAGAGTGGACAGACCACAGGCTGCCACCAGGACAATCTGGGTTAGGTTGAGTGTGAAACTGCACCCTTCCATTTTGGGAGAGCTGCAGAAAGGCAGCTGCTTCAGAAATTAGAGGAGAGAGAGGGTATGTTGCTCTTCTAGAGCCAGTGAATCACCAGAAAGGACAGGACTGCAATGTTTAGCCCCAGCCTTTTAGGTACACCCTTACTCAGCTCAGTATATAAGGTAAAGCACCCTGCAGTCACAATTGTTGACACATCCACAAGGTGTTAAGCCCCGCATATGAAAGGTGATTGGGTTGTTACAGTCAAGTTTACCATTCTGAAGGTACTGCTCCAGCTGAGACCTTCTCTCATCTGCCATTGACTTGGTCATTGCCAGGTAAAACTTTGGTGGGAAAGCAGGCACAGCACTCCCAAAAAGCTGCCTCAGCTGCAAAACAATCAAAGGAAAGCTCTGTGTCAGTGAAGATGTATTCAGAGTTTCCAAGGAGTTTTCAGTGCTTATTTGTTTTGACAGCAAGACCTGAAAAGGTCTTGACCTGAAACGGGCATGTGGATACCCACCCAGCACCTCCCTGATGGCCCTCAGGGCTCACCATGAGGACAAAGCCTTTACCTAGGCAGCCACCAGAAGACAACCCAAGTGAGCAGCCTCTTTTGATGGACTTCTTTTTACAGTCTAATCACTTCTGAGCTCCTGCTCTGTGCCAGAAAAGTAGCACTGTACTAACCTTATCAGCTAGGTCTTACACACCTCAAGGACAAACAAGATGTGGTTACATGTCTTCTCTTCCCAATACTTTTTTGTTTGGTTTCTTTGATCGTGATTTCTTTGATCTATACCCACAGAATTACTTTTTATGAGCTAGTAACTTCTGCCCTTGACTTGTGCTACCTCGGAGGCTTTTATTATTTCATCTGTGAGAGGCAGTAAGTTTTATGAGAAACCAACACGAAACTTTTAGGAACAAACTATCTGAAAGTTTAGTCTTCCTCTAGTTATATCAGCTAGCCAATAGGAGTCTCTATACAAATCCAACCTCATTTATAAAAAAACCTGAAAGGACTAGAGAACCACAATTATCTTATGTTATCATAAGACAGTTCCAATATAGGTTTGGGCAGTGTTTTGTTACTTAAGTGTAAAAATTCTCTGCTGTAGGCAAATTATCTCAAGAGAAGGATGAGCTATGTTTACCTTCTCAATATGCACATTACTAAACACAGCAAAATACAGCAATTTTGCCTGGAAACATTCCTTCTCAAAAAGAAAATAATGTGATCAGTAAAATGAGATGCCTGTAGTACACCTAGACATTACTATAAATTAAATTTTAAGCACCAGTATTGAATTTGGCAATTAGTGTCACTAAATCCTGTGAAAGATGACATTTTTGCTCTGGCCCCAGCTGCCCAAGTCTTTCACGTGACTCCAGCAGACTAAGCTTGAAGTAAAGAAAGAATTGTTACTACAATTGCAAGAATTAGCAATACCTTTTCCCACCTGTTGGCCAAGATGTTCTCACAGCTCCACTTTCCCTACGTTGGCAACACATTGCTGTTTCTGAGCTCTTGATCACTAAATATGCATGAATCAGTCCGAGATACACAGCATAAGAGAGTTAAATAACACTATATGCTTTGGTTTTATGTAAAGCTAACAGTAATAGCTAGTACAAAGTGTTTGTTATCTTCAAATTCATTCACACATGTGATCTTTCCCCAGAGACTGAAAAAAATATTATCTCTGCTGAACAGGCAGGGAAACTGAGGAGATAGAGAAAAAAATTGCCAGAAGTCAGAAAGCCAGAGCCATGCTGCCAACAAGGAGGTCCTCTCTCCTCTCTCTGTGTTCAGGCCGTGCCTCACCTACATAAAGCTACACTGTCTGTTATCATCAGTTTGCACAAGCAGAGACTCTGGCCTACTTTAAAAAATAATTAATTCATCTCAGTATTAGCTGCTTGGTAAGCTTCTTGAAATGCAATTGTGTGTCCTCAGGATTTGGGATACAGAGAAGAGAAACTTCTCCCAGCTTATTAGACTTTTTCACATCTCAAAGAATTAAAGAAAACCCCATCAACTTAAAGTGTGTATTCGTGTACAGTGCTGAAGGTCCACCAGACTACCAGCCACCAGCATGAAATTCCATCCTAGCAGAATGAAATTAGCCAATATTTGTCTTCACAAACCCAAGAGCCTAAGCTAGGTTTTAAGTGGAAGTCAACAACAACACTGTACCTGGTGGTGCCAGGTGTCACCTGCCTGCAGCCCTGCCAAGCCACCACCACCATAAGAGATAGGTCCCCTAGCCAAAATCTGCTTCTGACCATACTTTTCAAGGCTCCAGGTTTGTTTCTGTGGAGTGGCTTTAAGTTGCAGGAGACACATCTCAGCTCCAAGCCAGGGTGTCCTGTGCACTGCTGTTTTCTCTTGACTGGACCTACTTGACCAGACAGGTACTTCCAAGTCATCCTACTCCACAAGCTGCCCAAGGGGAGGACTCCCATCCTCTGACCCCTCTGCATGCCTGACCAGAGCTTCTTTGCCAACACTGTGTGCAGCTCCTGTCAGCAACGCAGCAGCCACTGGAGCCAGTCCTGCCTCACAGCCCTGCATCAAGGCAGGGCACAGCTCCACATCCAGCTCCCCACCCCGGAGGCAGCTTCAAGAGCAAGTGGCAGGAAAGCCCACAGGAGACTGGATCATGAAAACAAGTTTAAATCTGACTCTGCTGGAAGCCCAGACAAGAGGTTATAACCTGGTGGGAGAGGTACTCATTCTTCCTCCAAGATTTCTACCTAAAAGAGATAGAGCAGCTTCCCTAAATATGGCAGTTTTAAACCCTAAGCTAATCTCTCCAAAAAGGAGACCTTTCTTTCAGAAAAACACCTGTCATAGTTGGCGCTGTTTCTTTTTCATCTTTCTGTGGTATTCCCCATCTCAGCAGGAGACATCATCACTTTTAAAGCATAGTTGACCAGAAGCCATCATCTCCTACTTAGTCTAATCCCATAGGTCTGCTTTATGGTGTGAAGTCCTGCCTATGCTGTCTAGACAAATTATTTTGCCCAGGGCCATGTTCCATCATAGGTGTGCAGATACCAAAGTCAGACAGGGCACCAGAAACAGAACTACTAACCTGAAAAAAAGTAGAGCACCATTATAAAGGAATTATGCACGGATTATATACAGAATGAACAGGCCTATGGGCATTTCCTTCTCAGTTATGCAAGCAACCAAAGATATGAGACTATTCTGACATTTGACTGTCAGAATGAAGTTAAAAAAACTCCAACATTTTCTATACTTAATTCCTTTTTACCAATTGTTTTATTCTGATTAACAGATTTTTTTTTCTTTTAGAACTACTTTCCCAACAGCTGTTCATACCAATCAGAGTTGCTGCTAACTGACTTGACAGAGGCTGGCATCATGACCAGAATCCACCAGTGTTCCATTTCACTCAACCATACAGAGGATATTTCCTATTTACTCCCTGCCTTGAAGTAAATCAGTAAATACTCCAACAATTGCAAGAAATTATCTGCTCCTTTCAGTTCTATAACAGAACACAGGCTTATTATTATGATACTTGTTTAGAGAGGGACATGATAAGCAGCTAGAAAACTGAAAAGCTAAATGTAAACATCACGAAGGTGGAAATCCAGAACAGCCTGTCTTTAGCAACTATTCAATTTTGAAGAAATCCAGTAACATTTTTAGTGCACAAATCACTGTCCAGGTAATCTCTAGCCCTACTCTAGAAGTTCCTGTTATTTGTATATTCTTTCAAGAGAGCCTTACCTCTCCATAAGCACAATAAAGACCCGGAGGTCTGGTCAGTGTGCAGTCCCCACAGAACTAAAGCCAGAGGAGAACATGGCTACAGTACAGAGCACCGCCTAAGCTGTTCTTGCAGAAATCTAGGGCCAAAGCTTAGGTCCTTAAAATGCACACCCATCTGCCATTGACACTCCTGCTGAAGTTGCTCACAGTCATTTGCAGAGAATGGCTACACAAGTCTTAGTTCAGCAAGTGCAAACAATAAGGAGCGCTGCCCAAATTGTATGGCATTCATCCCAAGCAAAGGAGATGTTTCTCCAGCTGTCCTTCCTTCTGCTGGTACTTAATACCTAAATACTCCAGATAATGGAGGGGATGAAAACTATTTCCTGCAACTGAATGCTCTAGCTTCTAGAAGAGGAAAAAGGGGAGATGGCAGAGCCACCTCTGGATCCTCTTACAGCCAACGCAAAACCCTTTTTCCCAGAGGAAGGTTGAGTAAACCCTCAGACAAGACAGACCTTCTAGAAATCCACAGCCAAGTATCTATCTCCACAAGAGGAGAAGGGCTAAAGCTGCACTGCCCTCCTCCACATTTCTGTCAGCCCTGCTTAAACAACTCCTTTCCTTCTAAGCAAGATCTTTTAGGATATCATTCTTGTTTATTCACACCTCTGTCTATACCATTTGCCTTGAGCATTTGGCTTCAGTTGCAAATCCCATTTCAAGGTAAGGCAATGCTGTTCAGTGTTAGTAGACCTGCATCTGCCCATTCACAGTGCTGATCACTACCCAGAAGGAGAACAGAGGCCCAGCTAGTCCAGCATCACATCCAAGAGAGGCCAGAAACCTCTGGAGCAATATTCAAGAAATACCATTAAGTATAATCATACAGAAATCTGTCTGTGGGGGGAGCCTATTTCTAATTCATGTCCTGCATCTATCACAGAATTGTTGCACCTGTGAGACTTTGTGGACACTATGTGTGATCTACTCAGGACAGTGAAATTACAAGAAGTCTTAAACTCCAGGATAGAATATGTTAGCATTTTTATACCTTAGCAGAGCATTCCAAGCAAAATAAGCAGAACAGGATATAATAATTATAGATGAGCAACCTCATATAAGTACAGGGAAGACAATTAAGGGACAGCAGTGTAGCTGCAAGCTTCAAGACCAAGTATGGCAGCTACCAACAGCAGGAACGAAGGAATTAAGGATAAAAATCAGCTAATGAGTTGTAAAGCCCAGCAAGAGGCAAACCATCAGTTACATAGGATGCAGAGAAGGGAAAGATTTTGCTGAGAGCCTTAATGAAGTTAAAGCATCTTGGGCAAGAAACAGTAAGCCTTAAAAAAAAAGCAAGTAAATACATAAGCTGGTTTACAAGTTCAGATATGTTATCCAAAATGCTCCATTAACCAAAGCAAAACATTACTGTGAGAGCCCCCACAGGGAAAAGAATTGCAGAGCTTGGGCACAAGAGCATACCTCAGCAAACATTCCTTCCCATAGCAGGCCTGCTGCTGATTCAGCTGCTGTTTAGCTGTGCTACTCCAACTGCTTGTGCAGTCACAAGGTTGGGAAAGATTGACCGATCCCCATCCTGGGTTACCCAGCTGAAAAAATGCTTCAGAGTGGGCCTGTTACTGTAACTGAGAGCACAGCAAGGAGGCTACCAAAAGAAGGAGGACCTACCTAGCCCACTACCATTAGAAGTATTAATCAAACAGGGTCCTAAAATAGGGTTATCAAGGTAAATTAAGGCTGCTCAGCAGGGATGACAGCGTCCACCCAGACTGATATGAGTTGGGAGAGATTTGGTTTGGAGCCCAAGACTGACAAAGGTCAGAAAGATCAGGCTAGCAAAGAGAAAGCTGGCAGCCACTCTGCCTCCATGGAACTACTCAATACCACATGTTCCCTTTTATCTTTCTAAGAAAACCAAACAAAGGCTAGAGGGGAAAGGGACAGAGGCAACTTGGACATGAAACAAAACAAGAACTGTGACATAAACAGGCAGATTCACCCTGAAATAATCCATTTCAGTTAGCTGGGTCCATGTATTATTCCCTGATGCCCACAATTTCTTGGAATACTCTAAGCCTGCGTTCTAGCTGTTTTGCAATTGCCTGTGCAAAGGGGCCACTCCTGAGGTACACACTTAGGCAATTCAGGCCAAAGGATCCAACACTCAATTAAGCCTTGGCTTACCCAAAAAGCCCCTGCAATTTGCCTGGACTGACCTATGTACACTTTCTAGGGGTGTTTGTAAGATTAAAGACCCCAATAAAGCAGTTCACCACTCTCCCAGAGCCTGAGGAAAAGAGGCACTTGGAACACACAGCTTCTGCTGTGTGGCCAACCTTTCCCATTAAGCCAGCTCACCATACCCTTCTGCCACATCCCTTGGTGTTTGGGGTTTTTTTTGTGTGTGTGTGTTTTGTTTTTTTTAATTTGCCTATTAGTTGCTGGATTTCACCCTGCAAACTGAAGTGCCTTTCAAGTTGCAGCTTTGGCCCTCTGACAGCACAGCACTGGGGGGAACCAGGCCGGGTGCCATGGCCAGGTGGAGAACAGGGCAATGGTCCGGGCCAGGCGCATCCTCCCCATGCTGTTAGCGTGAAGGAAGACTGTAATATCACAGATTTGGGCATAACCAACTCACTACCCCTATGCCACACTGGGCCTGTGAGGGCCAGACGAGCCCCTCTGGCTCTACAGACCCTCACCGGGTCCTGGCTGTAGGGCTCGATGGCCGCCCGCACCCTGCCACGCTGCCCCCACCGAGGCTTTTGGGGGTGCCCCCCTACCCTACCAAGCCCCATCCGGTCCTCACCTGGGCGTCCCAGCGGCGGAGCTGGCTGTACCGCACCTTGCCGAGCAGGAAGCCCTCCAGGCACACCGAGTACAGCTGCAAGCACACCACCGTCAGACCCGCGCCCGGCCCGCTCCCCGCCAGCCCCCGCCGCCCGCTCCCCGCCCCGCGCCCACCACGTAGCTCCCCCCGCGCCGCTCCCGCAGCTCCTCGGCGGCGGTGATGCTGAAGTGTAGCTTCATAGCAGGACCAGACCGGGCCGTCCTGGCCCCTCACGGCAGTAGCGGAGCTGAAGGAAGGAGAGAGACAGCGCAGGTGGGAGCAAGCGCGGCGCCAGGGGGCGCTGCGGCCGGACTGTCCCTCAGGCACGAGCGTCCCTGAGGCGCAGCCGCTGCGGCGGTGGCTTTTATTTGAAATTCCTCCAGAAAAGGGGCTTGAAAGGGGGCGGCTCCGCCGTAGGGGCCTCGTTAAGGGTGAGGGGCAACGCGGAGGTGAAAGTAATGGTCAATAAGCGCCAAGCGGGTCCTGGCTGGGAAGGGCGGCGAGGGGTAACCCGGGGCACTGAAAGGCTGGTGCTGAGGAGGGAAGGAGGCACGAATAGCATGGGAAAGGGGACTACTAATTCACTATGATGTGATGGTAATTCACTATTTTTCAAGGAACATGAACTAGGGACCACCTAGTGAAAGGAGTGTGCAGCAGGTTTATAAGAAAAGAAAGTCCTTTTTTCACATAGTGCCTTACAGGTGGCCAAATATATTTAAAATGGCAGGTCCATCTCTGGCTTGGGACTTTTGTTTATTGCTCATTACCAGACAATAAAGATATATTACACTTGCCATATTTCCTAGCTTCCTTTATTGTATTTCTGGCACCTCTGAGGGAAAGGCTCAGTGGGAGCTGGGCCTTCTCACGTGGCTGGCTGGCTATGGAAGCCCTGGTAGCCTTACGCAGGTAGCGCTGCTGGAGACATCAGCTGAGTTCATCAGCACGGAAATAATGCAACTGAAATGCCTCCCCAGTAAACCAGAGCCTGACACCAGCGCAGTACTCTGGCCTCAGCAAACGGCCCTCTTGACAAAAGAGGAAGAAAATTATTTTGGGAGGGCCATAATTCGCTAAGTGACCTGGGGAAAACCCCTTCCCAGTGAACAAGGTTTGTACTTATTTTTCAGTGGGATTAACTGTGGGCATTCTGGAGAAAATGGAAAAGAGTAAGTAAAATAATGTTGTGTAACATATTTGATAACTTGATTTGTTTTTCCTCTTTGTCCGTGCAGCCAAATATAACCAGTCTGACGACTTCTGGAGCACCCACGCAACTGCCCTCTTACAGAGTCACCTTTGTAGCTCCCTGGTGACAAGGCTGCCCTGTTGTACCTGGGAGAGGAGGCACCTGTGCCCTGTGGAGCTCTGGAAGAGTTTTTCTTCCACTCCTGAGCAAGGCTTCAATGTGCATCAGTGCTCAATATCCCAAGCCACTTTGCAAATCCACATCTTCAATTGTAACCTGGAAGGCAAGGTGGCTGTGTGATGAGTTTGATGGAAAAAATGTGAGGTAGGGGCAGACAGAGGAAAGATCTATGCTCTGGGCCACAGGCAGGAATTTTCCACTTCTGCTGTCATTCTAGGTTGGTGGTCTCTTCTCATCTGCTTGAATCTGTTTCCCCTCTGGAAAACTACAGGAGGGGAAACTGAGCTACCGTTGGTGGCAAATCTCTCTAACAGTGGCAAGAGACAGGGTTAAGCAAGTTTCTAGTTACAGATGTGACAATGCAATGTTTGGGGCCCACTTTTTGAACTGTAATCTCTGTTCTATGTCATCTGCTGTCTTCAAGTTTATCCTAGAACCACAAGTAACCAAGGTCCCAGTCGCTGTAATGTGACACAACCAGTTAGCCTGCCCAGGGCATAATTTTTGGATTTTGGATGCTCAGATATTACATGGAACATTTTAAAGTGTGCTCAGAGCTATAAAAAAAAGTATGTACCTCTGGATAGCTATAACCAGCTGGAATGTGACTTGATATGGGATGTTTCTTTAGTAGGTTACGTGGGAAGTAGGAGACTGGCATAGATAAACTGCTTTTAGTACTTGATGTGCAACAGGCCCATTATGTTGGCCCAGCTTGTAATTTCCTTTTTCTTCCTAATGACTACATTCAATCCCAATAAAACCAGTGAGAAATCTATGTTTCAAATTTTTGTTTTTTAGTATTCTTCCTTTGTTCTTGTTGCCCAAGTCCTTCAAAGGGAGCTCCAACTACACATGCACCTTGTGGTCTTAGTGGAGCTGAAAACATGTTTCAAACTTGTATTCACTTCAAATGCCACATCCTAAGGATTTGTAACCTGCCGGCTGTGTTTTCATTTGGATACAGCTACCATCCATCATTATTGACCACATCCTGCAGAAGGTGAGCGGGACTAAAAGCCTCCCTTAGCAGAGGTAGTCTTACCATGAGCTCACAGTTGCCAAAGGAACGGCAGTAAGACTGCTGGTGTGCTGAAATCTCTGCCTACTTTGTTGAGGAATTATATCTCATGGGGGGTTTTTTGTGCGCTCGTCCTGGCTTGTCAGTTGAGGGAAAACCTGTGAAGAAGGGAAGCAGTGAGTGAGGTGCTGACTTGTGGCTCAGAAGAGACAGGAACCCAAATGCAAATCATCACCCGGCAGGAGCAGGGCATATAAGGATTCCCCAGGTTTCAAGTCTTCACATGAGAACAGGGAGGTTTGAGACTCGCCTCTTCGATAGCAGTTGAGCTGCAGGTCCTCTTTAACCCAGCGTGCTGTCTTTGCCGGAGACCTGCAGCATTTCCCAGCCAGACTTTTCAGTGTTCCTATGGCTTTTCATTGCAAAGGTGGTGTGGGGCTCTGCCTATCATTTACCATGATGTTAACGAGGCAGCTAATTGATCTAATGGGACATAGGATGTGGTGTTTCTCTGCAGGGCAAGGGCTAGTTGATCAAAGGGAAAATGGGAAGGGGACAAGGGGAACAAAGTTTAATTCAAAGTGCCCACTTACATGCTAAAAAGTGATCTGAGGGAAGAACCAAGACATTTGTGAGAGTGGCCTCTGCTTCCAGGAAATCCAGGCCTGTGCTGGATTTACTCAGGAGGCGTTTCTAACCTCAAATTGCCTCTCGGGGACAACTCATGCACACGGGAAGCTATGAAGAGTTCACCAGTAGTTTAAACTACTACAGCAGGGAGTGAAAATGTTGCCTTCAGGGAGCAACCCCAATGGAAGGATCAATCCCAGAAATGGAGCTTCCCACTTCATTCCAAGTATGATGGCTGAAACTGCCTTGCCATGCACCTGAAGCACTGAGAATAAATACAAATCCTGTTTCTTTTTTTTTTTTTTTTTGCAGTTATTCCAAGCAGAAATATGTCTGTTAGATGCAGAATTCAGAAAACCTTTTTGCCAAGAATCCTAATCCAAAATGGCAAGTGGTTGTCTTTCAACATCCAGTCGTCCATAGCAATCATTAACAATGCTCCTGAGGAGAACATGCATTTAGGTGGAAGGACTGATGATATCATTGATTTATTTATTCAAGGTTAGGCACCTAATTAGTGTAAACTGGCACCTGCAATGACATTGCCTGCCTCAGGAACATCTTAATTTCTTCCACATTGCTCTATCCTCCCCCATCACCCAATGAAGTCCAAATTTTCTGGACTTCTGCAGAGCAGCAAAGAGAATGCATGCAATCCAGATTGCCTCTGCACCAAAACTTTGATTTAGTTGCCCATAAAGCCACACTCTGCTTGGAAAAGCAGATGGTGAATATAGTGTCATTCCATTTATTCACATTGCTATTCATTTCAGGAGTGGGCTTTTGGCTGCTGCTAAACTCCTGACGCCTTTGCTGTGGTTAGAATGGAAGGCAGGGGAGGACTGAAGGAATGAAATACCAGAGAATCCAGCAAAATCAGCTTAGGGCTGGGTGGCTGCAGGGTGGCAGCAGCTCAGCATAAGCCTCTGACACACGTTAGAGGGAACATGTGGCAGAAGGAAGTGACTGCCAGTTAGACTGCCTCTTAACCCCGGGGGAAACAATGCTCTAGCTCCATTGAATAAATTGATTTTTCTGTGTGGTGCATTGTTTTACAGCAGTGTTCTAAAGATACATTGATAGAGGCACTAACAAACACATTGTTCACTGTCTCTAAGATTTTAAAAAAAAAAAAAGAGACACTGATTAAGTAGGCTTCTGTGGTGTACAGTGGGGAATTACCGTGTAATTAAGAGTGGGAAGAAATCAACCCAACCAACCCAGGGTTTTGTTTTCTTAAGCTGTCACGATTGCCTCAGCAGAATTGCCTCACTGTTTCCTTCCACCACAAAAATTAAGCTAGTATTTCAGGCCGGTACAGATGCTAGTGCCTGACACACCCGCAAAAGTCTTGTGCAGAGCTGGAAAAAAGCCCTTTTTTCCTCCTCGTTCAGTTTCCCCACATGCAAGAGGTTAAATGACTCGCACATTCTTGCAAAACATAAAAATTAACTTGGTTAACCCCAGCAGACTCACCCAAGACCCTTTATCTCCTCTCTAGGGAAACAAGCAGAAGTGAGGTGGGCTCCTACTTTTCCTGGTAATGGCCCTGAAATCCCTGCAAATAGTTACATCTTCATACCATCCTTCAGACCTTCCATTAAACCTCCAATATCATCCAGTTCTTCAACATCTCTATTACGGTGCTAAATATTTTTAAGTCTTTAAAACTGCCTCCAAAGCTTCAATGTTTTTATAGTTGACATTAGGTAAAATTAAGGCTGTACACTCAACCCTCTTATCACACATGTAATCTTGTTTGAATCGCCTCCTGTGGAGGATTTCCTATCCAATTTAACAAAAATTCTTACACTTGTACACTTCAGCGGGATCACAAATTGAAGGCTAACCCAGCCTTGCCTCCGACAAGACTCAAACGTGACAATTGTACAAGCTTAACCTGATGCTTTTATAGTGAAGTGAGGGGTTTCAAGTAGGATTCACTTATGCCAGACCAGTTTCACCTCTCTGTGCTAAGCTTATTTCTCAAATTCACTTAACAGAAAAAAACCTCCAGTCTTAAGATCGTTGCACAAGGTGAAAAATAAGGCCACTCTTGAATTGTCTTTTGTGGGACTTCAGAAGGCATACTGTAGGGGTTTAACACTGCAACTACAGGCCCAGAGAACACCAGCATTCCCCCCTGGACAACACGGATTTCAGACAGCCTTTCCCCAAAGAACTCACTAACCCCCTTCCTGTGATTCTGTAGGAACCACGTATTCTTTAAATACAGCAACTGGAGCCTGATGGATTGCAGTGGTAGGAGTCATGCCTTCCTCTGTGACCAACACATTTGCATTCCTTTCCCCCCATCCCAGCCTGTCAGAAGAGAGGTTTTTCTTTCTTCTCTGCAAAAGGAGGACATACCATCTTCACTGCTTCCTTTCTCCCCCCACATTATCAATTTTGATTAAGCAGCTTACAAAGCCAATTATGGGCTAAACTGGATAGAAAATTCCTCTCCTATTCTACAAGTCTGCAGGAAGTACTCCCTTAAAGAAAGAGGGGGGGAAGAGCAAGGCAGCAACTGGAGGGGTTATAACCCATCTGTAGATGGGCAACTTCAATGTATCTGCTCACACAGTGAAAGTTTGTTTTACAATGAAAAGCTCTTGTTACTCTGTCTCTCTTGATTATGCACTTAACAGTTTTCATCCTGCCGAGCTCTCCTCCTCCTCAGGAAGGTTGGGTAGCAAAATAAACAGCTCCTGTGCTAGTGTTGGCTTTTCTCACTTTTGCTGCCATGGCTCATTTGCTCGGATGCCCGTCTTAGTGACTAACACACAAGCTGACCTAAAGGTCCCATCAGCCCCCAGCGCAGACAGGATTGTCTCTGTGGTACCGCACACTAGCTCAGATTTAGATCAAGCAGCCATTCCTTTTAAAAAGGCACCAGCTCCTTTCAATTCTATTTTCTAAATGACCGTTGAACACAAGGGATGAACCAGGAAGATCACCTTTCGCAGGAAGATGATTCCTGGAAGCAGGAAAACTGCTAGAATTATTTCACCATTCATGAATTCGATAAACAACCAACCTACCAAGTTTCACATCAGCTCAACTGTATGCAGAGCTCTGTGAGACAGTACAACTGGAAGTTACTGAAAAAATCTTGGTAGTGGATATTAAGTAATAAGGATTCAATTTCAGATCACTTTGTTTTCAAATCTGCTGATTTAAAGCACCCTGTGTTCTTTTTTCAGCAGTAATTTGGTTACCAAAGAGATAGATGAGGCTTCCAAAGTTGCCTCTGATGAGGAGGATTTCTTCAGCACATTAAAAACCCCAAAATGTAGCAGTTAAAATTAAGCCAATTGGTTTCTTACTAACAGAGGGGAAAACGGAAAAGCTAAGAGTAGCCATTCATCTGTTAGGAAAACACAGCATTAGAAATGCCCAACTCAGAGGATTAAGCAGCCCCGTCCACAGGATTTTTACTGTATGAAAAGTATGATCTTTTTTTGTTACCATGCATTCAGTTTTTAACATGTTACTACCACGTGAAGCCTCACCTCTTGTGTTCTAGGAATGCCTTGTGTTCATACGTTGCCAATAAGGGAATTTTGTCTGTTGCAGGCAACCCTTGCTTATTCACCTACACCCACATGATCACCTCCATCTCAGGGTTCATTAGCCATCTAATGACATGGCCAGAGACCTGTGTAGAGACTTTCCCTTCCACCAAAACCCGGGAGAAGGAACACCATGTGCAGGTGGTGAAAGGGGATTGTGTGTTGGGACATCACACAATTCCCAAACAGGCCTTTTACAATAACACTTCTTACCGACCATCTCAAAGTAGGCTATTTAAAGGTCTACTTCTGATTAGACAAGAGCTCAGACATCATGATATAAAGGATTTAAAAATGCAGATACAGATTTAGCAGCTCTTTTCATTTGTTTTAATGCCCAAGTTTATATTATCAGTAAGAGGTGGCTATAACGTACATTAATCTTCTCTAGAAACTGCTAAAACATACTGCAGAGCGGGATTGTAACTTTGTATTCTGAATGAGACCTTATCAGAAATACACCATACAAACCAAACCACCACAAGAAAATCAGTGTTTAAGGAATTTTTATTAAACCAAGAATTTTATAATCCAAATTACGTTTCTTTGCTCAGCTATCAATTCTCACTGTCAACTAAAACAGTGGTGATATTCTGAGCTTTTCCACAGTAAAGAATTACAAAATTAAAGAAAGGAATGCTTTAAATTTTTGTACTGTGCTGAAAATTCTTTTTCCCCCGGGTTTATAAAACATTAATTTGTATTTTTTGTTTTACTATTTTTTTTTAGATTTTTAAATCAATAAGTAATCTAGGACTAGCACTTGTTTTGCTAGTCCCGGCGTTGCTCTGTACATAAGCTTCAAAGTTTCCTTTCCTTTTTTTATTTATTTTATATTTTGCAATGTTTTTCTCAATATTTAATAGTTTTTCCATGTTTAGATTTTTTTTTTTCTTCGGTGAAGCGAAGTTCTAGATTGTAGTCCCGGATCTTTCTGCAAACAGAACCAATATTGTTAGAGGTTTTAAAATTAAAGCAGCAACCTTATGATTTCTGCATGCTTTCTGCAACTCTCAGTCCAACAGCATTCTGGGCTTTCACAGCATCAATCACACCAAAGTTTTTTACACGCAGTGTATCAGAATTGTCCTTCACTTTTTAGTCCTGGAAGTATCCCAAGTCTGTGACACTTACCAAGACAAAACTGAATCTAGATCTAAACAGGGCTCTGTACAGAATGGCCTTGGACAATGGCTACACAAAATATTTTGTTACTGTAACTTGACTGCATGTCACCTCCACTCTTAAGGCCAGCATACCAAAGCTTGGCAAGTGACTACACTAGCAGTGTTTTCCATTTCCAATCACTAAAACATCACGGAGCACACGGAGTAATGGAATGGACTCAAACTTTGAGCATCTCAGTTTAGGACAGAAAACTTATTCAGCACTTGTTTATCTCCGGTGTGAAAGTGTCACTAGCAAAAAAAAAAAAATACTGAAAACGAAAGTAGTGTGGAAAAACCAAGACTCAAATTCTGCTTCCAAAATGAAAGTTGCAGAAATGAGAAGACCAAGAAAAAAGATTTTTAAGTATTCAAATGTTAAAACAGGCATCTTCAACTGATAGCTATAAACATGGGAAGTTCATAGACAGGCAAAACCTAACTGGACTGAATAGATTCCTGTCTCACCCTCAACTCTGCAACATTTTCCCCTTTCAAAATTGTAAAGATGCCTCTTCTTGTCACGCAAAATTAAGATACTAACCTCACAGAAGGCAATAAAGAAAAATTAGTATTAGCATTGAAGTTAAATTCATCAAAACGTGAATTCAAGACAATACACAGTCTACTTTTAAATTACTGTGTCATTTTAGATTTTGGCAAGCATATACAAATTATAGTGTAAGATATTTCATTTCTAAAAAAAAATAGGCTTGGAGTATTGTTTCAGGCTTAGTTCAATTCCACAAGTTGCTCTTGAACAACAGTCAGAAAAGTAGTGTTTGATGGAACTGCCCATTTTTGTAAGCATGCCTAGAACTAATTTCAGCTAAATACGCTGTTAAAGACAACGTGTTAATTCCAGCTAATTGTGCAAGGCAAAGTGTCAGTAGCATTTGCTAACCAAGAGATACAGAATTGGACTGACAGGCTTGAACACCAAATATGTTTACAGCTGTGACTACAGCTGGCATTTTCTTTGGCTGCAAATGAGACAGAGCCTGGAAGCACTCTGCTTTTAAGCCCATGGACAAAGGACTATTACCCTACTCAAGTCATAAAACTACAGTGCTCAGAAAACTTACTTATTAAACACTTGGAACCCCAGTGGGATTGTTAACTGCCTTTTGAGCAGCCTCTTTAGCTTGGTGGGCTTGTAGTACGGCTACAGCTTCATCAACCTGTGAAGTAAAAAAGAAAAATTTACAAAGGGAAGTTTAGTAATTTCTGTAATAAAATTTCTGTAATTTAATGAAACAGCTTAAATGATACATTCAAACAAAGCCTGCATTGTTAAAAAGGAAAGGGTAACATTATAGTTCTAGTTCATTCTAATGCAAGTCACTGCCACCTCTGAAAAAGGGTATTTAACTTCTCGCCCTTGGCCACTGTTGCATTGCTACTGCTCCACTGTGCCAGCACAAACACCTCTTCCATCAGCGTAGAGCTG
The DNA here is from genome assembly GCA_013400055.1 of Nycticryphes semicollaris. Classification (NCBI taxonomy): domain Eukaryota; kingdom Metazoa; phylum Chordata; class Aves; order Charadriiformes; family Rostratulidae; genus Nycticryphes; species Nycticryphes semicollaris. Next base: position 300,112 of record VXBJ01001528.1, on the reverse strand, counting down.
ATCGCTGAGAAAACTAGTGTAAGGCAAAACTCCACCTACCTTCGAACGAAGAGACTCAGGAGACTCGAGCATGTGGAGGAGTTCAGAGTTGTCAATCTCCAACAACATACCAGTGATCTTACCCGCCAGAGTAGGGTGCATGCTTTGAATGAGAGGAAATAGACGTTCACCTGGAGAGGAAACAAAGTTGATCAATGACAAACATCATCTGACAAACAGCCTAGATTTAAGAGAAAGGGGAAACAACTCTTTGTTCTACTGCTAAAACTACCTATTCCACATTTTAAGGTCGATAAAAAGAGCACTGTGATGCTCTTCTGCTACAAGGCATAGAGAAAGGTACCATGTACATACCTAACATCTGCTTTTGTTCTTGTGGAGGGGCAGAAGCCAACATGGAAGCAGTCAAGGGTTCCTGACCTTGCACATGGACAGCAGGCTGCAAATTAATTTAACAACATTTCAATATTAAACTCTCATTCATAATTAGATGCAGCTTCACACATCCAATGTTCCACAACTCAGCATAAACAATGCCTACACTGTCACAAACACTGAAGAAATTACAACCAAGTCAATTTAATCAAATAGCGCTCGTTAGACCTGAGTGATGCTGGAGATTAATCAAGCACTCCATTGTGGAGCAAACACTATGAGAATTCAGGCTAAGGTATCAAGCAACTGGAAAATATGAAGTAAAACAGGGTCACATCCTGTCCCAGGCAAACTTGAAACATACTTAAAACCCCAAGGCTCTAACTCTGCTGTACAACACAAAGCCTGAATTCTAGAATAACAAAGACAACTCTTAATCCTAAGTGTCCCCTCCCCCTTCCTCTGCAAAAAACACCAGTAAAAGCATGGACCAGTTCCTAAAATTCCATACCTGCTGCATAGCAACTTGTGGCTGCGTATTAAGATGTTGCTGAGGATTACGAACACCTGCAGCATATTTGTATTGTGGTACTGTGCGTACAGCAGGAGTGGCTGCAGTAGCTGCTGCTGCAGGACGTGGACCCATTGTCTGTGTTGATGTATTAGCTGAAAAGACAACAGAATTCCCTATATAAATAAGTCTTTTTTTTTTTTTTAACCTACACTGTACAAGTTAAAAACCAGCCTAAGCTGAATACCTAATTTAGGTATTATATTACAGTTTCATCTCAGTATTGTCAACTGTCACATCACTGGTCATATCTGAAGGTTCAAAGCTTGAAGTTTACTGGATGTTACTTTCCAGTCAATTCACTAATGAATTGCTTTTCTTGCATGAGATTGAAAAAAAAGATCTGTGAGACAACATTCCCTTTGGTTGAGTACTAATTAAATTTCATTCTAACCCCAAAGGACACTTGATTTGCTGAGCACATTACGTCAATAGTCATCCTAAATAAAGATGCTTTCATGAAGCAGACAGCTAAAAAATCCTACTGCCTAATACAGTCTGAGAGAATCAAGTCTCTATTACAATCAATTCTGGTTCATTCAGTGATGGGCAGATTCTATGTACCTGACACTGTCTCACAGTATTCTATGACAAACTATTATGAACTAAAATTCTATGACCTCAATAGTTCTACATGCAACCTATTACATTATATTATTATATTGCCACAACGATGTTTAGAAATAGCAGATACAGTGTTATTAAAATGCACACTAAAAAACAAATGCTTCATGCTAAACAAATGGGACCATAGCAGGAGTCTTTCCTGGGACAACATTTAAGGCAACTACTAGAGGGTGATACTAGCTACTCATTTAGTAAGAGCCAGAGAAGGAGGGAAGTTTACCACATGGGATATTGAATTTACAAATGGTTTTGAGAAAGCATCATTCTGAATCAGAAACATTTAAAAAGTCTAATACTTAATCTGCACAAAATGAAACTCACCAACACGTTGTGTTGACATGACTCGTGGAACTTGTGAAGAAGCTGGTCTCATGGTACTAAATGGTGGTCTGGGTGCTGCTGGGCGGATAGCACCAGGCATGTTTTGGAATGCTATGTTTCAGAGAAAATATATTCAGTTACATGCTGAAACACTGAATGGCGAGAAGAATTCAGAAGTAATAGCACTAGCATGACAAAGAGAAGACTGATACTGTAATGCCATGAAAATGTACTTAAAAGTGCAAGGGTAAATGCTATGGAGTTCACCATAATCCCTGGGAAAGAGGTAAAGTGACTTACGATGAGGTCTGGCACCCTGAGCAGTCCAGCGAGGACTAGGTCTAGCAAGCTGAGCGAGCTGATTAGCAGGATAGTATGCAGCACGGTTCTGAGTCTGTCAAATACAAAACCATTGTGTCACTTTGCTGTCTTTGAAAGGGATGCTGAAGCCCATCACCCTTCTGCTCTGAAATCAGAGTGCTGGAATGATACACACATGCTAATAGTTGTATTTACTGTTAAATCTAAGCAGATTTTATACACAGTACAAAGGATTTGGTCGCTCATCCCTATACATACCTGTGGGATAGCTGCCATGAAGTAACCTGAAGGAGGTGCTGGTTGGTAAGGGTTGATTACAGGATTAGGTACTGCTCTTACACTTGCCATTCTCTGCATATACTGGTTGGTGAGATGAGCTTGGCGCTCTTCTTTACGCTGGGCTAGAGCTACATATAATGGTTTAGTAGCCACAATTCTACCATTCATTTCTGTGACAGCTTTGGTGGCTTCTTCTGGTGACGAAAAGCATACAAATCCAAATCCTTTGCTGCGGCCACCTTCCATCATGACCTGTCAGTATAAAATCTAGTTTTAAAACATGAGAATGCCGTATATACTCAACTTGCATGACTTTTTTCAGAGTACTAGAAGGGAGACTACAGGTTTATTTTACTGAATCGATATATTTACAAAAAAATCATATGCATTTAACCTGAGATGTACAATAATCAAGAAAGTAGATGTCCCCATATTGGTATATAGTAGCAGTGATAAGTGACTGGGTCACATCTGTTAGTCAATGAAATAAATCACTCTTCCTTGGTGAAGGATCACTGGTCATTTTCAGAGGAAGAATAAACACAATTTATAAACTTTACCTTTGCACTAGTGATTGTACCAAATGGGGAGAATTCTTTTCGAAGACGCTCATCATCAATCCCATCATCAAGATTTTTCACATAAAGGTTTACACCCTAAAAAAAGGAAGTTATTGTTGAAAGCAAAGAGTCTAAATCTAAAAATATCATAGAATAACATTTAGTCTTTTTGAATTAAAACCGAACCTGGTATCTGGTGATCCTGTCCTGCTTCATTTGTTCAAATTTACGCTTCAGCTCCGTCTGTCTTTCCACCTTTTTCTGAGCCCGGCCAACATAGATTTGTTTCCCATTGAGCTCTTTCCCATTCATCTCATCCACAGCCTTCATTAATAAGCAAGAGGTTAGCAGTGCTTTGTATTCCAGTGTTTTTCAGGCATACAAAAAAAACCCCCAGTAATTCAAATATAAAAAGTTACATAAGAATTTCAGAAAAATATCTACTCCACCTACAGTATCACTGGCTGAAACAAAATAACCTCAGACTTCCCTGCTTAAAGTCAAATGGAAATTGCCTTCTGAGCACGCTTTTGTCCAGTTGAAAAGTCAGAGGGATGCAAAAACTTTTCTTCTATGAAGTTGGGAAAAAACAAAATTTCAGCTTCCGCCATGAAGAACTATTTCTCCAGCCTTATACCAACAGCAAAGAAAATGAAGCAAACTAAGTTGAAAAGCTCTAATTCACATATGTGACTTCTGTTTTTAAAAGTAACATCTGGATCTGTACTATCTACTGGATTTTTTTTTATGTTAAGCTACAGCTGGCATAAGATGGCTTTTTGTTTTTTAAAAAATTTAATATTTCATTAAGGAAATACGGAGTATGAAAATATAAATTTTTCCTTTAAGCTGTCTTGAGTTATAACTATTAAGAACAAAAACTCTAGCACAGATTTATTCAATTAATTTAAAACCAAAGGGATTGTATACCTTCATAATCAAAGCCATTAGAAACAAATCTACTGAGATATTAGAACTTTACATTATTTAAAATGCTGCACATGTGATTCTGACTACTGTAAGAGAAACAATTCATCAATGAACACACGGAAGACTGAACAATGTAGATGCAAGACAGACAGGATTTGGTCTAATCTCTTGTTTGTACACTTGCACTACTGACAATCCACAGAAACACCTTTTGAAAAGCAAACGTCATTTGTTGTGTGCTGAGTTTTTCTCCTGATGCCATGTCCCTATTGCCAGAGTCAACTGACACATCAAAGCAACCAGCTGACAAAGAATGAAGTTATAAAGCAAACCGGCACGTTACAGACACATACACGAATTAAAAGGACCCTTCTTCCCAAGTTACTCTTCAAAGTAAAAGCAACATCACAGGGCTCTACAGATACTTTCTTACAGCTGTGCCAAACATGCTCCATAAAACTAACAGCTTTCCTGACGACTTTGCAGCGCTGAAGTTTGAAAACTCAATCCTTTCTGCCTTGCACAAATGTTTTGTGCAACTAAATTGGATCTCATGATTCACCTGGATTTTGCACAGATGTAATTCACCATGCTTGTATGTTGCCCAGCATAAGTGAGTCCAGATCTCATCAAGACAGCCCAAGTACAATAGGTTATTAATCAGAATTCCCCTTCACTACACTAGTTCCAGCTGCCTCTGATTATTTTATTAGACTCCTCAAATCAATGGGCATTTGTTGATAAGAAAACACTCGAAATAGCAGAAACCACGCTAAGTCATTCAGGGAGCAGACACCTGTTTTTGCAGTGTCCTTGACCAATTAAAAACCCTTAATGAATGTGCCAGATTTCCAATCTCTCAACAAAACACTATTTGGGTCTCAATGATAGAATTCCTAAAATGAAGTTCAGAAGCTTACTTTTTGGGCATCTTCATGCCTTTCAAAACTAACGAAGCCAAAGCCTTTGGATTTTCCACTCTCATCGGTCATAACTTTGACACTTAGGGCAGGACCTAAAAAGAGAAGGAAATACTTAACACTTTGTATACAGAGTGTATTCTTTTCATGTTTTTAACATCCTGTTTAGAAATCTTAATATTTAGTTTGTTTCACTTGTAGTACAAAGGACTCCTGCACTAATTATAGGATCCAGTAAACATCACCCATTAATACAAGACTGCTAGTTTGCCACGATGCTTAACTTCAGCCATTATGCCTTAAGTCTGCCATGCTGAATTTCTTTCCTACTGTATTTTCAACCAAATGGAGTAAGAACTTCACCTAAACATGAATGAAATTGTTTTCTCATTAAAAATTACAACATTTAAAAAACATTAGTCCATCTATCTTTTCAAACAGCTACTGAAACCGGGAGAGAAGGCCATTCTCTTTAGATATGTGCCTCACCATTTACCCTGGTGAAAGACTATCCCAGTTCAGCAATTCTAAACCCTTGAAAAATTGCAATGTAGAGACTCAGTTTAGACAGATATTAGCAGCTAAATTCACTACCATTTCAACTACTAATAGCAGAAAGGGATTTCCTGTTCTGTAGCAGCCCTAAGCAGCGTTTACATCTCATAGACAAGGCTTTGTCTTGCTTTACAAGATATCCACTGGAGAACAACAAAACCATGGAGGAAAGGAAATAAAAAAAGCTGAGGATGAAGATGAAATAGATGTACCCTATAAACAAGTGTAAGAATCCATAATGAACCAAAGATCTTGCCAACAGAAAAGTTCCTTATAATTTCCCATTAGGTCAACCACCACAATGCAACTGAATAATGAAAGCAGATGCTCTGAGGTACATCTGCAGGTCAATGAAAGCAAGAGCAAACTCATTTGTCACATATCCTGTAGTGAAGTCATAACATTAGTCTGTATTAAAACAGAAAATGCTTCTATTTGCAACTAAAAAAACATTGCAAACCTCATCAAAACACTATTTAGGCTTATTATTTTCAGATATTGGAAACTATTCTGACAGCAGGATTTTATATGCTATTCTGCCTATTTAAAATTCTGCAGTGATATTACTGCACTTTGAAGCTGAAATTGGAATTAAATACCAACTTCTCAATACCTTTTTTCAGTTTTCATTTTAAATAATCAACACCAGCCAGCTGATTGGTTGTATTCTAAAGCACCATACAGATAAGATATAAGAAATAACCTGACATTTACTCGTGCTTATATAAACTTAAAACTTTAAGACATTACCAAACTTGCCAAAGAGTTCCTTAAGTCTCTCATCATCCATGTCTTCTCCAAAATTCTTAATGTAAACATTGGTGAATTCCTTTGCTCTGGCTCCAAGCTCTGCCTCACGTTCCTTGCGGGATTTAAACCTTCCAACAAATCTAGTCACAGGAGAGCAGAAAAATACAGATTAAAGCAAGTCTGTCAAGGTTTAAAAATTTACTTTAATCCCCTTGCACAGTATTTAATTCTTAAATAGTCTCATTGTTCATTATAGGCATAACATTTTTTAGACAACGTATTTATGATAGAAGTCCACCAGAAAGGCAATTTCACTATCCTGTACTACATGAGTGTGCTTTTCACAGTTACTAGCACAAAAATGCTTTCAAAGCCATTGGTGATATTGTTCACTCTTATGAAACAGCCTTTGACAACAGGAGCTTGGACAATGGGACACGGCACTAGTTAAAGTGGCTGAACAGAAATTCTAGGTATCAGCGTAATCCCCCTGCCATACTAAAAACCTGGCAGCCTTAAAACAGTACCATTCTGCAGTCCAGTTTTTAAGCAAGATGTTTAAGTAATCCATACAACTATCTCCCTTACACACCTTTCCAGCCTATATCAAAGCAAGACTTTTGCTTGGTTTAGCTTGTTTGATTATTTTTTTTTTAATAGGCACAGAGAAATAAATAGTTCAGCTTGCTCTTTAGTCAAATACCATTGAGAATTGGATGGGAACACCAAAGGTCAGTTCATACTGTCAGAGAAAGAACAGAAGCTGAATACAACTCTGCAACTCAGGGAACTTGTCTAGTACAAATGTTACATGGCTAGCACTGATTTCTGATTGTAGGCGACATCTGCTCTCAGATTTTAGTGTATTGTCCAACTAAAAAGTTGGACAGTACTAAATATCTGACAAATACAATGAAGTAGTACACAGTAACTCAACATTTTCTTAAACTTTGACAACTTCATCCAATTTATAGTAACCAAGAATGGTAAGAATGATAGTGCAATGTGTTCAGCAGATGATTATAGTGAGTGAAGTACCTCAATTCACATTTAATAGCCTAGCCTGAATAGAAATTAAATGCAAAATTAACTCTAACAGATGCATTTTACCAAACGAAGTTTACATAAATCATGTGCTTTTATGCATACATGCTGTCTTTTTTTTTAAACTAATTTAAAAAGGTTGTGTAAAGATAGAAGCTGAGTAAAAGCATCCATAGCGTGCCAGTCAAGCAAAGAACCAGCAGGAAAATTAAAGTCTCAAAATGTATGTTCTCCCTGTATGTGGCTTCATCCATCCATCTCTACATGTAAAAATAATCTATGATGGTACACTGATGCCAATTTCTGTTATCCTTTTTCCAAACCCTCCCAAGTATTTATAGAGCTATTCTTTTGTAACTACACAAAAAACCATAATGATCTCTTGAGCATAGCTCTGAGGGACACTCACGCCCTTCCCCCAAGCGTAGATATCACTAACCAAGTAGCCAAACGATGGGTTTTTTTCCCCCCTACGTTACACAACAGTGATAATGGTTAAAACATTACGTTTCAGTAAGTTTTATTTGCTATTTCTGTTTCCTAGATATGCCTATTAACAGACATTCACACATTAGTGTAACCTGACAGCTGTTCAGGACTGAGTAATTCTAGATCATTCTAAGTTTCAGCCAGGGATGAACTCTTATAAAGTGTTATTCAAAATACCTGATGGATTGTATTTTCTCTCAGACCAGTATAATTAGAAAACCAGAGAAATTCCCAAATCCTCAGTACAACATTGGTTTGTCAGACAAGTAATACAGCTTCTCCCCTAGAGTCAATTACTAGTCTTTCCTAAGCTTATTCTGCCTTTAGAATAGGTGATACATTTCATGGCATATTCCTAGCACTAAAATTCTATATGCTCTTTAAAATTACAAAATTTTGGAACAACCTGTCCTTCTAGTTCAGCTTTAAGTATCTGTTTGCTGTAAACGTAATTTCAGCCTGTTTACGCCCAACTGCGTATTTATGTACTTACACTTTGCGGTCATTAAGCAGCATACCATTCATTTTTTCAATAGCTCTTTCTGCAGCTTCTTGTGTCTCAAAATGTACAAATCCATAACCCTTGGATCCATTTTCATCACATACCACCTATTAAAAAAACAACTCCGCTGTAATACTCATAGAACATTTCCAGCGTAAAATGAGTTTTTTGTGTCAAACCATGACATGCACCAATAATTTCCCACTAACCTTACAAGACAGGATGTTTCCAAAAGCAGAAAATGTGTCATACAGAGCTTTGTTATCAATTGATTTGTCCAAGTTTTTGATGAAGATGTTTCCCACACCACTTTTGCGTAGAGATGGATCGCGTTGAGACCACATGATGCGCACTGGTTTGCCTTTAATGACATCAAAGTTCATGGTATCCAAAGCTCGTTCGGCTGGAAAAACATAATGGAATTAGTAGGAAGCACTAGTTACCTTAATAAACACACAAACAGCATCTGAAGTACAGTTCTTGATATAATTGTTACTGTTTTAAGTACAGCACCACCATCAAGATACAAACCCAAACCTCCAATATAAATAAACCTCACTCTGTTTTATGCAAGTAAAAACTGGCAACAACTTCTCAGCAAAAGCTGCAATTAGGAGACAGGAAGAAGCACAAGTCAGATGAACAAGCTGTAGAAATCCCAGTAGTCTAAAGGACTGGATCCCACTATGAAAAGATGGTACGGTGGCAAGAGAAAAATGTAGAGGAAAGTGATGGCAATTATGACCTATTCCACTGGAGGAAAGTTTCAACATTTGTGAAAAGTTAGCTGGCCACTCCCACATCACGTAAGTGTCAACAGTACAGTGCTTTTAGGGGTACAGCTTGTGCCCATATGAGGCCTTTTTGCAAAAATTAACCTAAAAACTCCTAAATGACCAACACCCTTAAAACTGACAAAATTTCTTTGCTAAATGAAGTTCAAGCCTGGTTCAGGCAGCTGTTCCACACAACTCCTTCCTTAGTAACAAGAGATCCATGATGGACTTCCGGGCAACAGAGAGTATAAAGAGATTTAAAACTAGTACTTAACTTTGAAATTCTGAAATTTTATAAATATATATATATAATAACTCATAATGAAATACATGCAAGCTCAATGAAAGAGCAAGCGTTAAAACAGCAAAATGAAATAACGCAAACCAGGTTTTGTTACTCCAATGAAGCAGTTTTTCTGGTAGAGCTTAACAACTTTTCAAAGCCCAAATTTAAGATCTCAATGTATTCAGGCAGGGAAGTACTGAGACTTCAGTTTTCACATGTCCCTTCAAAGCAATGAGACAGGTCTGCCATGTTTTAAGTCAACAAGGTATTTAAGCAAGAAGGAGCAACAGTTCTCATCTATGGCAGACAATTTATGATCTACATTAGCTCCTTTTCATCATCCTTCCTGTACATCTGAAAGGACACTGGAAAAAAGTCCCAATGAACACCTGAAGTCACACCTACTGGTACTAACCCACATCACTGCAATTTGGATGTAGCAGGGCAATGTGATGTTAACAAGACTGAAACTGAGTTAGCATTAGTTTAAAAACAGCAACCATGTCAGTTATTTGCTTTTCTTTGGAGGAGGACTAAGAGCCAGTCACATTGGGTGAAATAAGGGTGGAAACCATTATTTTTTGGTCTGTAAGTGCTGCTTTGATCTTTGCTAAGTTAGTAGATAATTGTGGCCAAAGAAAATCTACAATCAGCCTCTGTTCAGCTGGTACACCATGTTTTATGTCGCTTCTTCCCATACTTTCAGATTACAAGTGAATTTGAAGATTATACTCTCTGAAAGACATCTGTAGAAATTAAGGAGTGAGACTTCCAACATTTTCTTGTAAAAAAAAAATTTATATATAATATTACCGTATTCACATGGCAATAGCAGGTCAACAACTGATGTAAGCTGAAGCCATAAAAAAAAAAAAAGGGCAGTGCCAGTCTTTCCAGTAGGTTAACAAATCATTCACAAACTTTAATATAAATTAAGCAGGAGAAAAAAGACAATCTACTTACTGATAATGAGAAACAAAAAGCATTGGAAGGCTTTACATTACAAAAAACCTAAAAGGCCAAACACAAACCAAACAAAAAAAAAACCCAACCCAAACCCCTGTGGATATCAGACTTGCCACAGCAGAAGCACCTAACACTTTGGTATTGCCCTGGAAGTTATTAGAATTATTACTGCCAGCACCAACAAAAGTGCCAGCAACAAACAGTTCATTATTTCCAGAAGTAGTACCAGGGCTTCCTTTACCAGAAAAGAGGCTTTTCTAATTCATGCTAATTGCTTCTAGAATACTCCTGACACTCCTCAAAAATGTGTGTTCCTGGCCACAGTACTCAAACACCTGACTCAAAGTGGGTCTATGCTCCAGCGTTACTGCTCTGCACTAATAGTGAGCACAGACCTCAGCCTGATGCAATTTCTCCACACAGACATAGAGCGTGGAAACTCTCAACCGCTCTCCTCAGCTCTTCTACGGAGTAGAAACACAAGAAATTTTAAGATTTCTACTTCACCAACAACATGTCGTCATGCCACAATAGATTTTAAAGCATTACTAGAATATATCTGCAACCAGGTACAAGCTTCTCTCATGAAAATTCACAACTAGTAAAACTGGCTTACTTTCATTACATTTCAGCCATAAAAGGAGGCAATTCCATTCAGTAGTTAACTTGTTACCAAGTGGACACACCTACCCATGCTGTACTTTTGCTGATTCTGCTGGAGCTTTTATTGAATGAGTCACCAGTTCCCATTTTAGTTGTGAGCAACTGGACACTCCACTCTAGTAACAATTTCAAAATCACATGGAATATACACTTAATGCTAAACTCTGCCAAATGTACATAGCAGTAGTTACAGAACAATAAACTTCTAGAAACATAACCATTAAAAAAATCTAAAGGGCAAAGTGCAGCTTCAGATTACTCAAGAGTATTTTCCAGTTTAGTGATTAAATAAGATTTCCTGGGTTTTACTAGGGACTGTGACTCAAATCCAGAAAGTCACAACTATGAAATGGGTGCATACCTCTCAAGTGTGTCATCAGGCCTAATTAGTTTTTGGAAGAGCTTTGAAATGATCCCTACTTTACAGGCAGCTGGTGATGTCAAACACACCTTCAAAGACATTTTTGAAAATCCAAGCTAGTTGCTACTACTAGCTGTTTAATAAGCATAGCCTGAGATGTAGCTAGGAATTAGGCTAAACCATGGAAAAGGCGCTGGAATCAAAATGAAACCAGTATTACTGTAAGAATAACTATTCATCCTCGGAGCTCTGAGATCAAGGTGTTAGTAAACGGACAAAAGTATAATGACACAATATCATTTAAGCATATTTTAAGCAAGTGCATCCAGATACGTGCCAGATGCAACTTTGATACAGATAAGAAATGCTTTCAGCTGAACTGGACTAGGTGTAGAATAAAGTATATGCGTTTCCCAAAGTCTGAAAAACACGTGTAACATTTGGACTTAACAGCATTTCTATAAGAAGCACGTTCTCAAACTCTGAATGCAACCACTGCTCAAGTGAAAAAGCTGTATTTGTTTACACATTTGACAAATTACAAACTAAGTCACAAAATGCAGGGCTGAACAGGTTGCTCAACTAATGAGGATGAACTTGGCCCTTACAGAGTTCTGCCACTACTAAGAAGGAAAAACACCTGAATCACCTTCAGCTTCTGCTTCGACATTATCGTATCACCAGATTGAACTGCACTAACCCTTTATTTGTCTTTGATGGTAAACTGTACTATAGGAAGCAAAATATGTTAAGCTTTCAAATAATCTCATCCTAAACAATGGCTGAATAAATTAAAAGCTCTCTCAAGTGAAAAAACTGATAACAGGTGAAATAACTGCCTATTAAATAGATGAGACAGTAACTTTTCACTACTTGCATACAGATATAATTAATACACTAGAGCCTCATCTGATAGTAGTGATATACTAATGCCAATTTTGAAAGCCAGCTTAATGTAATTGCTTGAAGTTTGTAATTCAAATCTCTCTCATAAGGTTAAAAATAAAATCATTACAATAGAATGCTGTTTACTTAACTATACTTGAAACCAAGTATGTGCTCGCTGGCTGAATTATTTTTTTCTTTAAATTGAACTCCACAAAACTTAGAATCAGTCACATTTGGATCTTTAATCGAATCACTCTTCAAATGAAGAAGTTGGGCTGCCAAACTCGGCACAAACATGACCAGAACTACACAGAAAGTTTCTTTACTGAGGTAACTTCAGAAAACCAGCAACATGTCATGTCAAGCAAGTTTAATAAACACACAACTCGGGAAACAATGACGGAAGAGTTTACTGTGAAGAAAAAGGGATCAGAACACAGCTTGTTACAGGAAGAGAACAGAAAGGAGGCCCAAGTGGTTTCATCCCCTCCCGACCCATGACAGATCTGCCATAGTCGATGTTTTAACGTTATTGTGCTTTGGCCTGGGCTTTGACTGGACGCCTGTGAAACTACCAAACCACCCTGGCACGTCCTATTTCCTCCTTCGGCCTCTTAATCACGCACGCACACCCATCTCCTGCGTAGTTATTAACAGGCGCTAATGACTGTGATGTTGTCTCCGAGCAAGCCTCCTTCATCTCGAGCCCCTGCTGCCGCCGCGCACGGCGGTGCCAGCCGGTGGAAAAGCCTCCCGCACCACCACCCATACCGGGGTAACTCCGCCAGGCCCCGACCTTTTGGGCCCGGGCCCTTCCCCTTTCGGTTCCCGGCGGCGGAAGCGCCCTCCCCCTCCCGCTCCCCCCCCTCCACCCGCTTCCCTCACGCCGCTCCCCGCCACGAGGCGGCCCCGTCAAGGCCCCACCGCAAACTTCCCCCCGCCAAGTTCGCCCGCGCCCCGGCAGCGCCCGGGCCTAGAAAATGGATGCAGGGCGGCGGGTGGACGAGGGGAACGGGGGAGTAAGGGATGGGGGAGCGGCCGCACCGAGCCCC